>MDKI01098277.1:0-90912 GCA_005239505.1 Nicotiana paniculata | reverse complement strand
TAGGGAAAATATTCATGGGTAGGAAAGTTAGGCATAAAAAGTGGTCCAAGGAAGGCCTAATATAATTTTTCAAACCAAGTTAATCAAAAATTTTGCCTTGAAACACATTCCGGACAAGTTCTAGAGTCACAAATGTTGCAAAAGAATTTTACAATTAAAGCTCACCCACATGGCACATGAAAACTCAAATGGAATACAAATCCAAAATCCAATTGAAACCAATGAAACTCAAGGAAATCACATGTATCCTAGGAAGCTATTTAGTGAATCAAAGAGCCAAAATTAGAATCTAAAAGTCACAATAAGGAACATTACATTAATCATTCATTTTCACCAATTTCGTTTTTTTAAACAACTTCATATGTCAAGGTTTAAATCATATTGGTACCAAACAAGTCACATGTTGGCTTATGGGCTCAAGATTACAACCCAAAAATTAATTTATTCACAACTAGCTATTAACCTATCTACTAAAAAAAATATTTACTTTCTAAAAAAAAATATTTACTTTCTACTAACCTATCTACTAAAATTTGATACGCTCAAATTACACCTTAAAATAGTGTAAAGAGATCGATGTCAAATATAGTAATCCAACAAGATTGGAGTCGAATCCCACAGAAAACAATATGTAGGTGATTAGGAATGTAAGAGAATTATCACTTATCGCGCAATGCCAAGCAAATAGATTTTGGTTTTGAAAATGCTTATAACTAAATGCGAAAATATAAATTAACCTAGAAAGCAAGTAAAATGATCAATGACAACAAGAATGAATGCATCGGGTATTACACTCAAGTAACGATCCAATGTATTTCACGATTTTACAAATATGAGCGAGTTTATCTTAATTAGCCACGGATAATAATTCTTAATTAGCTTTTTCCAAATACCAATAAGACTTCCTAATTGAATTATTCCTAACCCAATTAAGAGATTAAGCACACATGGATATGGCTACAAGTAGTTCAATCCTATCCCTAGGGAGAATCTATAAAATGAGGGTTAAAGCCTCAAGTTCTTATTAATTAATCTTTCCCAACCCCAAATTATCTTTTTCAAAATTAATTAGGAGTTAATGGGCGAGTCTTAGGATTAGCTATCCCTTTGGAAATATTAAATAACAAGAATTATTAAAGTAACAATAACTCACCTCATAAATATATGAAAATCATTCATACATAAGCACAACAAGGTATTTAATCCACACTTTAAATATGAATATTTCCATAAACAAGATTCAAGTGTTGGAAACAAATACTACACACTTAAATATTCAATACAAATCAAGGAAATGAAGAAACAAACATAAATGGGTAAGAAATCCTTAACCACAAGGTTGAAATCTTCAAATCCCAAGTGTGTGTGCAAACCCTAGCTTCAAGACTTGTTCTTCTTTAGCCTCCAAGACTCAAAATATGTTTTACAATGTCAAAAGATATGCCAAAAGATCTGCTAGGTCGTGCATAAAAAGGTTTGGGGAAGATAGAGTGAAATTCCCAAACTACCCGTAATTTGCCCAGAAAATACACTATGCGATCGCACTTAAAGGTATGCGTTCGCATATAATTGATATTTCCAGTCACCGCGATCGCATATGTAGCCTTGCGTTCGCACACTAGGGTTAACCATTCACTGACCACTTATCAATGCTGTGCGTTTGCATCCAGGAACCTGCGGTCGCCTTGTATTAGTTCATGGACCTGTGCGATCGCATGTAATACTTCACGATCGCACAATGTAAAAACTGGGCAGACTTCATTTCTCCAATTTTTTGCTCCTTTTTGACTTGTTTTCACATTATTTTTCCACAATCACCTCTAAATCACTTGACACCTGGAATTTGCCAATAAACATCAATAAATGTCTTAGTTCCTTAACAAAACTACACAAAAGATTAAGTATTAAGAGGAGATAAGTTGGTAAAATACTAACTTATCAAACCCCCAACTTAAACTATTGCTTGTCCCCAAGCAATTCAAAAACTAAGAGCATCCTACAAGAATATGATCCCTTAAGCTCAATGGCATACCAAATATCATTTAAAGCCTACAAGAGTCAATTTAAGAACAATCTAGTGACTTCGGTTGGTACCAACAGTTAATCCAAGGCATATGAATCACAAAATTTTATTTCAATTCAATTTCTCAAACACCACACTAACCAAAGTAGCAACCAATTCATGACACTAAAGATTCAAAATTTGTCTCTCTATCACAATTGTCTTCCCTCGCTCATTCATCCCAATTGAAAATGGGATTAGTTTCACAAATCGAGTTTCATGTGCCCTCACATTTTCAGAGAGAATCCCAAATTCATAGATTTCAATTCAAAACATAGAAGGGATGTCAAATAGAAGACTCCACTCTCTCTCTCTCTCTCTCACAAAGATATTCAAATGCACACAAGTAGTACCATAAGCTTTCCCTTCATATATTTCTCCACTAGTGTAGACATATTTAGTTCAAAATCAATTAGGAATTAAAGGGTTGTAGATAAGGCTTTTGGTTAAGGTAGGGCACAATTTGGTAAAAGTGACTCAAAACCTCCCTAAGCACTGCACGTTTTCACAAACCATAGTCCACTTCCTTCAAGAGTTTTTCCACCCTTTCTTCTCCCTTTTTTTATAACATCTAGTCTTCCTTTTATTCATACTTCCTTTACATACATACATACATATATACATACATACATACATATATATATACCTTTTTTTTTTCAAATTGAATCTTTTTTTTTTTATAACATTTTTCACTATTGAAAAGCCCTCCATATCACAACTTTTTCAACCTCCACCTCCAAACTTAGGCTTTTAGCCTATATTCATACTTGAAATTACTTAGGGAGGTATCGTTCCACCAGAAAATCAATAAGAAGCTTGTAACATGGTTTCCAAAGAAAAATTTAAAAGGCTCAAAAGGGTTGACTAGGGAAAATATTCATGGGTAGGAAAGTTAGGCATAAAAAGTGGTCCAAGGAAGGCCTAATATCATTTTTCAAACCAAGTTAATCAAATTTTTTGCCTTGAAGCACATTCCGGACAAGTTCTAGACTACAAATGATACAAAAGAATTTTACAATTAAATCTCACCACACATGGCACATGAAAACTCAAATGGAATACAAATCCAAAATCCAATTGAAACCAATGAAACTCAAGGAAATCACATGTAGCCTAGGAAGCTATTTAGTGAATCAAAGAGCCAAAATTAGAATCTAAAAGTCACAACAAGGAACACTACATTAATCATTCATTTTCACCAATTTTTTTTTTGTTTTTTTTTAAACAACTTCATATGCCAAGGTTTAAATCATATTGGTACCAAACAAGTCACATGTTGGCTTATGGGCACAAGATTACACCCCAAAAATTAATTTATTCACAACTAGCTACTAAACTATCTACTAAAAAAATATATTTACTTTCTAAAAACAAATATTTACTTTCTACTAACCTATCTACTAAAATTTGATACGCTCAAATTACACCTTAAAATAGTGTAAAGAGATTGATGTCAAATATAGTAATCCAACAAGGTTGGGGTCGAATCCCACAGAGAACAATATGCAGGCGATTAGGAATGTAAGAGAATTATCATTTATCGCGCAATGCCAAACAAATAGATTTTGATTTTGAAAATGTTTATAACTAAATGCGAAAATATAAACTAACCTAGAAAGCAAGTAAAATGATCAATGGATGCATCGGGTATTACACTCAAGTAACGATCCAATGTATTTCACGATTTTAAAAATATATGAGCAAGTTTATGTTAATTAGCCACGGATAATAATTCTTAATTAGATTTTCCAAATACCAATAAGACTTCCTAATTGAATTATTCCTAACCCAATTAAGAGATTAAGCACATCCGGATATGGCTACAAGTAGTTCAATCCTATCCCTAGGGAGAATCTATAAAATGTGGGTTAAAGCCTCAAGTTCTTGTTAATTAATCTTTCCCAACCCTAAATTATCTTTTTCAAAATTAATTCGGAGTTAATGGGGAATTCCTAGAATTAGCTAATCCCTTTGGAAACATTAAAGAACAAGAATAATTAAAGTAACAATAACTCACTTCATAAATATATGAAAATCATTCATACATAAGCACAACAAGGTATTTAATCCACACTTTAAAAATGAATATTTCCATAAACAAGATTCAAGTGTTGGAAACAAATACTACACACTTAAATATTCAATACAAATCAAGGAAATGAAGAAACAAACATAAATGGGTAAGAAATCCTTAACCACAAGGTTGAAATCTTCAAATCCCAAGTGTGTGTGCAAACCCTAGCTTCAAGACTTGTTCTTATTTAGTCTCCAAGACTCAAAATATGTTTTACAATGTCCAAAGATATCCAAAAAGATCTGCTAGGTCGAGTATATGTGAGTTGGGAATAAGAAAATACGATTTTACAATTCTGCCTAGTCCTGATACCCGTTGACCGTACCTGCGGAAGATTTCTCGCAGGTACAGCTCCGCAGAAGCGGACTCACCATCGCAGGTGCGAGTCTGGGTATCTTGAGCAATCTCCACAGATGCAGACGAAAGGTCGCACCTGCGGTTCCGCAGGTGCGTGAATTACTTCGCAAATGTGGCTGTTGTATAGTTTAGCTCTTCTTCGCAGGTGCGTTCCATACTCCGCAGGTGCGAGGTCGCACCAGCGGCTCAGAGTTCGCAGGTGCGGATTCACGTGAGGTTTTGTGCATTTTTCACCATTTTTTGCTCAACTCCACTCCAATTCAACACCAACCACTTCATGGCACCATTTCCTTGAAATTCGAGCAATACACACTATAAATGACCTCATGTTATCATTGAGAGATGCAAAATCTAACTAAAAGAGGCTAAAACGAGTGGTAAAATCACCACTCATCAATACCCCCAACTTAAAGCTTTTTCTTGTCCTCTAGCAGATCAAAACCAATAACTCAATGAGGTTCTACAATTTCAAGCACAAGTTGCATTGCTAGCATTTACAAATGACATTCTCCAACTAAGCATTATACTTATGAATTTGGTTGGTACTAATAATTAGGCTCAAGTATGCATCTTACCCGAATAACTCCCCCATTTAAAAACAACTTCAAGAAGTGCAAGGGAGTTGCAAAAAAATCAAGTGACAAGAATAAGCCTCAAGGAGTGACTCAAAAGCACTGTTCTACTACATATGTTCAACTCATTCATTTCCGGATATATCAATTACACCAATCCATCCTAATTCATGTGCCCTCACAAGAAATAAAGTCCCAAAATCACCATATTCACAAGAACAACACAAGGGACAAATTCACAAAGACACTCACTCTCACAAAGAATTTCAAGTGTTACAACATATCATGCCATAGGCTTGCCCTTATTTTAATTCATAGCCTTTTCAAGAACATTCAGTTGGAGATCCCATAAGGACTTTTTAAGCTTGTAATATAGGCTTAGGGAAGGGTTGGATAAACATTTGGGTACAAGTGACTACATCCTCCTTGAACACTGCTCACATTTTTGTTTCTTGTTGCCCTTTGTTTCTTTTCAAACCACATAGCCTTCATTGGCTCCTAATTACCAACATCGAAATGTTTTAAGTACCTATCTAATTTTCTTCAAGGCTCCATATTTATATATATACAAATATTTCTTTTTCTTTTCTTTTTATCTTTTATTTTTTTTTCTTTTGGAGCTTGAATAATTTCATGTGAACACTTTGAGGTATAGGTTCTTACACTCACTGTACAACCTTACCAATTTCCAACTTGATACCACACTCCCAACTTAGGCTTTTAGCCTCATTCTCAATGTTCAAGGAGGGACGGGTTCTAAAGAGGGAATTATTTTACCAAATGGGAAAGGTTTGTAATGAGGTGACCAAAGAAAAGGTTAAATGCTCAAATAGGGTAACTAGTGATAATATTTATGCAGTAGTAAGCTTGAAAGGCAGAAGAGGTTTTTCACATAACAAAAAGAATTCCTAAAGTCATTTCTCCAACCAACTGTAATTATCATTAGCATTGAAAGACTAACCAGGCAAGTTCTAGATGATGAAGAAAACACAAGAATTATTTACACAAACTCTAACACACATAGTACATGAACTAGTCAAGACGGATCAAGTTCACTTCTTAATAAGAGCATAGAGCAATATCATGCAAACTATTGGGCAAAGAGTCACTAAAAGAGCCAAAAATTTATCACAAAGATTATTCTTCACCACGCAACTTACTTGTTTTAATTCAAAACCAAAATTTGGAGGGGTACTCTTAATTCACATTTCACATACAAGAGACTAATTTCTTTAGTACCATATAATCCAAAAGTCTCATCCTAGCAAAACAAGACTAATTCCCTTAAGAAAGTTGTCACACCATCTATCATAGAGAAAAGTCACCCGGTTCACTTCAAAAATGTTCCTTGGGAAAGAATCATAGCATGAAGAAAACCCAAGGAAGTATTATTAAGAAAATAAAAATTAAAGAACAAAGCTACTAGTGAAAAGCTAAAAATTAAAATAGAAGCAAACTACTAAAGAAAATAAATGATACAAGAAAAATAAAAATAAACCAATCACACCAAGCTTAGCAAACACAAATTACATAATTCAAAATAAGCCCGGCAAGGGCACATGATATCCATACATAACAAAGAAGCCCGGAAAGGGCACATCCACAAAGTCATAGTATAAATACAATATGCTCCTAAAGCCACCCCCAACCAAAAATATTGCAGTGTTGCACAATATCAAAAGTAAAGAACAATAGTTTGAGGGTCTCCCTGAGGTCTGCATCAGACTGCAGGAGAAAAGGCTAATCAGTGCTGCTGAGAACTCTCGCCATCAACATCCTCATCATCATCCTCAGCATCTGTCACGAACGAGTACTCCTCGCTATGCTCATCATCCTGAACTGGTATCCGCCTGCTCGGCTGCCCCCATTTAAGGATCGCTTTAATCCGCCTCCACATTTTTATCATGAATTTGCCCTTCTTTTTGTTCTTCTCCTTTTCTTTGTCAAAGGCTGACTTGAGGTTGACATGCGCCCTGGCCAAATTGGTATAGGAGGTATCGAGCTGGGCAACAGATGCTGCCATCTTAGCCTGCGCATCTAAGTATGTCTGCATCTCACCTCTGGATAAATAGTCGGGCGGGGGCTGGGAGTGTGAGGGCCCACTAGGGAGCTGTGACACTAACTCCCGAATGGATGCAAGCTGGGAGTTCATCTCCCCAAAAGGTCCCTCAGCAGGGGCAGTCTGTGACGAGGATACCGGTTCTGCAGTAGTGGTGGTGACCTTCCTCTTTTTACTTTTCAGCACACTACCTACACATGTCATTCTCAGTGGGTGAAATGGCTTGTCTGCCGGTATCCAATGATCTCCCTCCCGCTCATCAACCTGTGCACATTGGCATAGCTCTGTAATCAACGATGGGAACATCATAGATGTGCCACTTTGAAGCACATATTCCTTTAGCTCCTGCACAATGTAGTGGCCGACATTCATAGGGATGTCATCCAGGATACAAGCAATCATTAAAGACCTGACATATGGGACATCAGACACATTCCCCGAGGTAGCCACATCTTTGCTTCAGCAGTAAAATCACCATACTTGATGCCCCTTTTCCTGGTAGCCCAATTCACCCTATGACCCGGAGGACACAACTTTGAAACTAGTCAACCACCATTTTCACATGTGTCTTTTTCTTGCACAGGCTCGAGCGAATGATTTGGGAGACCATTAAAATCATTTATCTCTTCAGCACCAAATTTCACGGTCTTACCCCGTATGGTGATTTCATGATTCTGGAAGTGAGTCCGCCTTAGGTTGGCTTAGAATTCTCTCACCCATTCTTCATTATCCTTACATGGATCGGGAGCGAAGCAGGTCCAGCTGCTTGTAACTAGCCGGCCATAGAAATCAGGAAGGAGCTCCGTCAATTTGTCCATGACAATCCCTTTCTCAAGTATTTTTTGCGAGGAGATCATCATAATACCGGCTCTGGCATGCATCAGATAAGAATCTGTAAGTATCAAAGTTCTCCTCAACATTTTCTTCAATTTCGTGACTCAAATAGGGATTTCCTGTCATGTTTAGATCCATCTAAAGCTCAAAGTACCTGTGTCTCTTGTGATCTTCAGCATGAGAGATGAGAGATATGAGGGAAGAAAAAAATTTCTTGGAGTTTAGGGCTTATAGAAAACTGACCTGGGGGATAGAATTTGGATTTTAGTTGTGCGAAGTTCGCACCTACGGAGATATTACCACACCTGAGTTTGCGCACGTGCGAGGAGCCAACCGTACCTGCGTGAAAGGGCGCACCTGCGCTTCAGAAACCGCTGTTGCAGAGTCGCACCTGCGGAGCTATTACCGCAGGTGCGGAATCCCTGGGCTCAGCAATTATTTTTTTGTACATTTTTGCGATCGCATCTTTTGCTCGCACATACAACTCTGCGATATCATTTTGCACATGCCTCATCGCAGAGTTGGTCAGTGTGTTGCCCAGCCTTTTCGTTGCTCCTTTTGCACTGTATTTGGCTACGGGTCACCCCAACCTGCTCAAATCAACTCCAAAAATTCTAAAACTTGGTAGGTTGGTTAGAAAAAATATAATAAGCTATTCTAAAAAGGAAAACTCTAAAAATGACCAAAAATTTTGAAAAACGATGGGTTGCCTCCCACCAAGCGCCGCATTTAACGTCGCGGCACGACACAAGTCAACTTTACCACTTTTCTTTCCACTTTGACGATATGAACTGAGCACCTGGCTTGGAATCAAGCTTGTGACCACGGGCGGTGGGGGTGGTAAGTATATGATCAAGCCAATCCTCAAATTTTTCATTTTGCACTTCTTGGATTTCATGTGAGGTATGTCACTTTGCTTCCTTGTTTCCTCAACTTGTAAGATGTATGGTATGAATTTTTCCACCTCGCAATCCTCCATTGATCCGTGTAGTTCAAATTCTGCATCACCACACAATTTCAATGTTGAAAAATTCTTGGAATGTGCCTTCAAACCTCCAACTTGCAAGTTTTCCTAGATTTTGACATCCTCTTTTTCCCCCAGAATAGAGTCAATTTCAACCAAATTTTCAATCACCCCGATTGAATCTAATTCCATATTTTTCTCGACATCACTAACACTCATGGAGTCGGTTGGCGGATGTTCAAGTCTTAATTCCTCAAAGTAAAGCTCACTCTCACCCTGGAAATTGGACTCTTCTCGGCTTTCATCCACACTTTGACTTGAGAGGCATGATGAGCCTCCATCAATGCTTGCATTTGATCCTCCAAAGTGAGGATGTGCTCATCATGTTGAGTCACTTCATGTTTCAAGCCCTCGAGTGCAAAGTTGTGCTTTTCCTCATTTTTAAGAATGGACTCCAACATGAGCATCATCCTCTCATTTTAAGCATTTGATTCTTCTTGGTTTTGTTCAAGTACCAAGGAAGAATTTTCAACTTCACCCTCCAAGGAAGGTTCTTGGCCATCACTCACCTCCAAGGCTTTTTGAACCCTTGAAGCTTCAATCATTTCATCCATTTGTGAGTGCAACCTTTCAAGTGCCAATTCATTTGGAGACTATTCTCCAAAAGCTCTTCCGAGGCATTTTGCTCATGGTTTCCTTCTTCAAGTAAGTATTCCAACATGAGCTTGAACTCTCCATTTCTACCATGCTCAATTTTCTCCACTTCTTCACCCCTAAAACTTTTATCACAAGAAGTAGAATCATCATAGAGGGGGCTTGGGGAAGGGACGGACAAATATACACAATCATACCAATGACCATTTTGGCAACCACACCTATCACAAATACTCCACTCATTGGTTTGAGATTGTGTGCACAATCCACCCCCGGGAGAATTTAAATAATTTTTCCACGAGTGCGGTCCTCCACAGTAAGGACAAGGGTCATCAAAGTATGAACAACTACCATCCGACAAATTTTTATTATATAATATCATTTTTGTTTTTTTTTGTTTTTTTAATCAAAAGTTAAGATAATAAGCATGAAAAATAATTACACAAATATTCACAAGTTTGGACCAAAGCACTTATGATTATTTCTCAAACAACATAAATTACGCCAATTGTTCCCTGGCAACGGTGCCAAAATTTGATACGCTCAAATTACACCTTAAAATAGTGTAAAACGATCTATGTCAAATATAGTAATCCAACAAGGTTGGGGTCGAGTCCCACACAGAACAATATGTATGCGATTAGGAATGTAAGAGAATTATCACTTATCGCGCAATGCCAAACAAATAGATTTTGGTTTTGAAAATGTTTATAACTAAATGCGAAAATATAAACTAACCTAGAAAGTAAGTAAAATAATCAATGGCAACAAGAATGAATGCATCGGGTATTACACTCAAGTAACGATCCAATGTATTTCACGATTTTACAAATATGAGCGAGTTTATGTTAATTAGCGACGGATAATAATTCTTAATTAGCTTTTTCCAAAAACCAAAAAGACTTCGTAATTGAATTATTCCTAACCCAATTAAGATATTAAGCACACTCGGATATGGATACAATTAGTTCAATCCTATTCCTAGGGAGAATCTATAAAATAAGGGTAAAGCCTCAAGTTCTTGTTAATTAATCTTTCCCAACCTCAAATTATCTTTTCCAAAATTAATTCGGAGTTAATGGGCGAGTCCCAGGTTTAGGTAATCCCTTTGGAAACATTAAAGAACAAGAATAATTAAAGTTACAATAACTCACTTCATAAATATATGAAAATTATTCAATACATAAGAACAACAAGGTATTTAATCCACACTTTAAATATGAATATTTTCATAAACAAGATTCAAGTGTTGGAAACAAAAACTACACACTTAAATATTCAATACAAATCAAGGAAATGAAGAAACAAACATAAATGGGTAAGAAATCCTTAACTACAAGGTTGAAATCTTCAAATCCCAAGTGTGCATGGAAACCCTAGCTTTAAGACTTGTTCTTCTATAGTCTCCAAGACTCAAAATATGTTTTACAATGTCCAAAGATCTCCAAAAAGATCTGCTAGGTTGGGTATATGTGAGTTGGGAATAAGAAAATATGATTTTACAATTCTGCCCAGTCCTGATGCCCGTTGACCGCACCTGCGGAAGATTTCTCGCAGGTGCGGCTCCGCAGAAGCAGACTCACCATCGCAGGTGCGAGTCTGGGTATCTTGAGCAATCTCCGTAGATGCGGACGAAAGGTCGCACCTGCGGTTCTGCAGGTGCGTGAATTACTTCGCAGGTGCGGCTGTTGTATAGTTTAGCTATTATTCGCAGGTGCATTCCATACTCTGTAGGTGCGAGGTCGCACCAGCGGCTCAGAGTCCGCATGTGCGGATTCACTGGAGGTTTTGTGCATTTTTCACCATTTTGTGCTCAACTCCACTCCAATTCAACACCAACCACTTCATGGCACCATTTCCCTGAAATTCGAGCAATACACACTATAAACGACCTCATGTTATCATTGAGGGATGCAAAATCTAACGAAAAGAGGCTAAAACGAGTGGTAAAATCACCACTCATCAACATGCTATGTGACGGGCGTGCGGGCGTACACCGAGTGATTTGTGGCCTGGTTTATCCCATGGCACCGTCTAGTAGTTATTTCGGATTGATATACGCACTTTTATTGATGTAGTTAATGTGGACATGCTAGAAATCATACTAAGTCAAATGCTAGGGCTTCACGTCGAAAATGCTGAGACCTGAGTGGTCGCATATTGCTGTCTCCTTATGTATTTACTTGATTTTGTATACTCAGTCATAGCATATCATTTCATGTCTTAGTCTCGGTAATTGTTGATTTTATATATTTATCATTATTTTGGGCTAGTTCATGCATTTTTGAGCCTATGTGAGCGAGACTGGAGAGTAATGACTTAGTGAGGCCGAGAGCCTATTATTGAGACAGTTATGAGATCGGACTGCACACCACAATGATACTCTGATCATGCCTTCGTTGGCTTGATCTAGAGTTGGGCCAATAGGAGCCTCTCCGGAGTCTTTACACCCCTAGTGAGCGCATTGATATTGAGGGATTGATCTTCCCTGGACATGGATCTTGTCCGGAGTTGATGATATGTGACGAATGGATCGTCCCTGGACATGGATCTTGTCCGAGTGTTGTATTCCGGAGATGGATCTTCTCCGTGGGGCTTGGATTGGCCTTTTCCTCAGTACTAAGTGACTACGGTCACCTGTGTTTATGCATATTTCGGGATGGATTTTCCCTGGGCCTGAGAGCCATATACAGTACTGAGTGGACTTCTGTGTGAGAGCTGTGACCACTATGTGCATTTCCACACTGTTGATACATTGACATGTAGAGTACTGAGATATACCTGGGTTACTTATGATATCAGTCATATTCTGTTTTCATTATCTGTTGAAATTGTGAGCATGCGTAAATTCTGTGTACTGTTTTCATTACAATTATTGAGTTTTAGTCCGTCACTACTTCTCAGCCAGTAGTTTGGGTTGTTTACTTCTGAGTTGGTGTACTCACATTACTCTCTGCACCTTGTGTGCAGATCCAGGTACAATAGGACCCGGTAGTGGTTGCTGATCTGCAGTCAAAGTTCCTTGGGAGGCATCGAGGTAGCAGTTGTCGATCGCAACCTCGATTATCTCCTTCTCTATCCACCTGTCATATTTACTTATTTTTGACAACTTTGTGTCGGCTCTGTATTTTCATATTTTGATGTAGTAGGTCATGACTCGATGACACTAGATCTGGGTTCGGGTTTTCCTTTATTTATGATAACAGTGATGTTAAACCCTTAAATGCTTTTATAAAAACGAGACTCTTGTTGTAACTATAATGATTTTTCCTGAAAAAAACTTTTAGCGATGAAATGTGTGGCTTGCCTGATTTCATGATAGGCGCCATCATGACGGGTATTTGGGGTCGTGACAAGTTGGTATCAGAGCCCTAAATTATATAGGTTTCGCCAATCATGAGCAAGTTTAGTAGAGTCTTGCGAATCGGTACGGAGACGTCTGTACTTATCTTCGAGAGGCTACAGAATCCTTAGGTAAAAAATCTCACATTCTTGAATTCTGTCGTGCGAATCTGTTGATTCCTGGAACTAAACTTCTGTTGTTTTCATTCTCTCATAGATGGTGAGGACTCACGCTACCGATCAGGGTGACCATACACCAGCTAGACCAGCGAGAGGTCGAGGCCGTGGTAGAGGGAGGGGTGCAGCCATCACAGCAGCCGGGGTAGTATCTGTGGACCCTGCTATTGCTCAGGATCAGGTCCCCGCCGCAGATGTTCCAGCGGGAACGGCTCAGGCACCGACATTTCCTATTGTGATTTCGGGTCTTCAGGAGACCCTAGCTCAGATTTGACGGTGTGCACCAGTCTTGCACAGATAGTCGCTATGTCTACTACTACCACTACTTCTCAGGCCGAGGGAGGCTCTCAGACTCAAGCTGCCGGACACTTGAGCAGGTTACCCAGGGGCTTCAGACACCGGGGGCAGCTCCAGCCCAGCCGGTTGTCCTAGCCCAGGATTTTGTGGTCCCATCTTTGACAGACGATGAGCAGCGCAAGTTGGAGAGATTTAGTAAACTGCAGTCTCCGACTTTCAGTGGTACTGAGGGCGAGGATGCCCAGGTCTTCTTAGACAAGTGTTAGAGGATTCTTCGGACAACAGGGATCTTGGAGGCTAGTGGGGTCCCATTTACTACCTTCCAGTTCTCAGGAGCTACACTCATTTGGTGGAAGGCCTATGAAAGGTGTAGACCTGTTGATGCAGCGCCCCTTACCTGGTGTCAGTTCTCGATTCTTTTCCTGGACAAGTATGTACCTCAGTCCCGCAGGGAGGAGCAGCGCAGGGAGTTCGAGAAGTTGTGTCAGGGGGACATGACCGTGACTCGGTATGATATGAGGTTCTCTGAGTTGGCTCGTCATGCTATTTGGCTAGTTCCCGTGGATAGGGAGAGGATAAGGAGGTTCGTTGATGGCCTCACTTATCAGCTTCGGATTTTTCTGATCAGGGAGAAAGTATCTGGCGCTTCTTTTGAGGAGGTGGTTGACATTGCCAGAGAGATTGAGTTAGTCTGCCGCCAGGAGCGAGTCGAGAGGGAGGCCAAGAGGCCTTGAGGGTCTGGTAGTTTTGGTGGTGTTCATTCAGGAGGTCAGTTTCAGCACAACAGAGGCCGTTCATTTAGGCCTCCTCAGCCAGTTTGCCCAACCTACATTGGTGCATCATCGGGGCATGGTCCCCGCAGCTCTCATCCGGGCCGTTTCTCATTCAGTGCTCTTCTAGCCCAGAGTTCATCTCGGCCACCATCAGTTCAAGGTTCCTCGGCACATGGTTATTCTAGTTCTAGAGGTTCCCTTCAGTCCCCACTGTCATTTGCTGAGAGGGGTTGCTTTGAGTGTGGTGATCCGGGTCATATCAAGAGGTTTTGTCCCCGTCTTTCGGGTGGTTCATTCCACCAGAAGAGCCAGCCTTCAGCTTCAGCACCAGTTACTTCACCACCCGCCCAGGAAACTAAGGGTGGAAGCCAGTCAGCTAGAGGACGCCCTAGATGGGGAGGTCGATCAGGTGGATGTCAGGCTCGATTTTATGCACTTCCAGCCAGACCAGATGCTATGGCCTCAGATGCAGTGATTACATGTATTATTTCAGTATGTACCGAGAAGCTTCAGTCTTATTTGATCCAGGTTCCATGTATTCTTATGTTTCATCATACATTGCTCATTTTTTGGATATGCCTCGTGAGTCCTTAGTCACGTCTGTTCATGTGTCGACCCCGGTGGGCGATACTATTATTGTGGACCGTGTGTATCGGTCGTGTGTGATATCTATTGGGGGTCTAGAGCCCGAGTGGATCTGTTATGTCTTAGCATGGTTGACTTTGATATGATATTGGGCATGGATTGGCGATCTCCATCCCATGCTGTTCTAGATTTTCACGCTAAGACCATGACCTTAGCGATGCCAAGATTTCTGAGGGCTGAGTGGAGAGGTTCTATTGATTATGTGCCTAGTAGGGTGATTTCTTACCTGAAGGCCCAATGTATGGTAAAGAAAGGGTGTTTAATATATTTGGCTTTTGTGAGGGATGTCAGTGTTGAGACTCCCACTATTGATTCTGTTCCTGTGGTCCATGATTTTCCGGACGTGTTTCCTGCTGACCTGCCAGGCATGCCACCTGATAGGGATATTAATTTTGGTATTGATTTGGTGCCGGGCACTCAGCCTATTTCTATTCCACCGTATCGTATGGCACCAGTGGAGTTAAAGGAATTGAAAGAGCCGCTTCAGGAACTCCTAGATAAGGGGTTCATTCGGCCTAGTGTGTCACCTTGGGGTGCACCAGTGTTGTTTGTGAAGAAGAAAGATGGTTCCATGAGAATTTGTATTGAATACAGGCAGTTGAACAAGGTTACAGTCAAGAATATGTATCCTTTTCCTCGTATTAATGATTTGTTTGACCAACTTCAGGGAGCCAGGGTGTTCTCTAAGATTGATTTGAGATCTGGGCATCATCAGCTGAAGATTCGGGATTCTGATATTCCCAAGACAGCTTTCAGAACTCGTTATGGTCACCATGAGTTTATGGTGATGTCTTTTGGGCTGACCAATGCCCCAGCAGCGTTCATGCATTTGATGAACATCGTGTTTCAACCTTACTTGGATTATTTTGTTATTATGTTCATTGATGACATCCTGATATATTCTCATAGCCAGGAGGAGAACGCTCAACATTTGAGAGCTATTTTACAGAAAGTGAGGGAGGAGAAGCTTTATGCAAAGTTCTCCAAGTGTGAGTTCTGGCTTGGATCAGTAGCTTTCTTGGGGCACGTGGTGTCCAGTGAAGGTATTCAGGTTGATCCGAAGAAGATAGATGTCGTGCAGAGTTGGCCCAGACCGTCCTCGGCTACGGAGATTAGGAGATTCCTTGGTTTTGTGGGATATTACCGTTTCTTTGTGGAGGGTTTTTATTTTATTGCTTCTTCCTTGACCAAATTGACCCAGAAGGGTGCTCCGTTCAGGTGGTCAGGCGAGTGTGAGGAGATCTTTCAGAAACTCAAGACTGCATTGCGCTCAGCTCCAACGTTAGTATTGCCATTAGCTTTAGGTTCTTATACCGTATATGGTGATGCCTCCAAGATAGGCATCGGTTGTGTTTTGCTGCAGGAGGGTAGGGTGATTTCCTATGCCTCACGCCAGTTGAAGACTCATGAGAATAATTACTTAGTGCATGATCTCGAGCTAGCAACCATTTTTCATGCCTTGAAGATTTAGCATCATTATTTGTATGGGGTGCATGGTGAGGTTTTCACTGACCACCGTAGTCTGCAACATCTGTTTAAGCAGAAGGATCTGAATTTGCGTCAGAGGAGATGGTCGGAGCTTCTCAAGGACTATGATATCACTATTCTATACCATCTGGGGAAGGCCAATGTAGTGGTCGATGCCTTCAGTCGCAGAGCAGAGAGTTTGGGGAGTCTAGCATATCTTCCAGCAGCAGAGAGACCATTAGCACTTGATGTTGAGGCCTTAGCAGGCCAGTTGTTGAGATTGGATCTATTAGATCCCCGCCGAGTATTGGCTTGCGTAGCCTCTAGGTCTTCTCTTTATGATCGTATCATAGAGCGCCAGCATGATGACCCACGCTTGCTCGTTCTTCAGGACAGGGTCCGACGAGGTGATGCCAGGGATGTTGTTATTGGTGATGATGGGTTTATGAGGATGCAGGATCGAATTTGTGTGCCCAATGTGGATGGGCTTCGAGTGTTGATTCTAGCAGAGGCCCATAGCTCGCGATATTCCATCCATCCGGGTGCCGTGAAGATTTATCAGGATCTGAGACAACATTATCGGTGGAGACAGATGAAGAAGGATATTGTTGAGTTTTTAGCTCGGTGTCTCAACTTCCGTCAGGTCAAGTATGAGCACTAGAGGCCAGGTGGATTGTATCAGAGGTTGGATATCCCGGAGTAGAAGTGGGAGCGGATCACCATGGACTTTGTAGTTGGGCTCCCATGGACTTCAAAGAGGTTCAGTGCTATATGGGTCATCGGGGATCGGTTGACCAAGTTTGCGCACTTCATTCCTATTGGTACTACTTATTCTACGGAGCAGTTAGCTGAGATTTATATCAGGGAGATTGTCCGGTTGCATGGTGTTCCAGTTTCTATCATTTCTGACAGAGGTACTCATTTCACATCTCAGTTTTGGAGGGTCGTACAGAGAGAGTTGGGTACTCAGGTCGAGTTGAGCACAACATTTCATCCTCAGACTGACTGGCAGTCAGAGCGCATTATTCAGATTCTGGAGGACATGTTGCGTGCTTGTGTCATTGATTTTGGGGGTTCATGGGACCAGTTTCTTCCACTCGAGTATTCTGATGGCTCCGTTCGAGGCTTTATATGGGAAGAAGTAAAGAGCTCCAGTCGTTTTGTTCGAGCCCGGTGAAGGCAGGATATTAGGCACATATTTGGTACAGGATGTGTTGGATAAGATGAAGTTGATTCAGGAGCGGCTTCGCCCGGCGTAGTCTCGGCAGAAAAGTTATAGGGACCGGAAGATCCGGGATGTGTCTTTCATGGTTGGGGAGAAGGTGCTACTGAAGGTGTCACCTATGAAGGGTGTTAGGCGGTTCGAGAAGAGGGGTAAGTTGAGTCCCCAGTTCATTGGGCCTTTTGAGGTGCTTCAGAGGGTTGGAGAGGTGGCTTATAGACTTGCTTTGCCACCCAGCTTATCGAGTGTCCATCCAGTGTTTCATGTTTCCATGCTACGGATGTATGTTGGTGACCCGTCTCATGTCTTGGATTTCAGCTCGGTTCAGCTTGAGGGTGATATGTCATATGAGGTAGAGCCAGTGGCTATTTTGGGTCGACAGGTCATAAGGTTGAGGTCTAAGGATATAGCTTCATTAAAGGTGCAGTGGAGAGGGAAGCCAGTGGAGAAGGCCACCTGGGAGACCGAGCGAAAGATGTGGAGTAGATATCCTCACTTATTTGAGACTCCAGGTATGTTTCTAGACCCGTTCGAGGACGAACATTTGTTTAAGAGTGGGAGAATAAAAAGGACCCGGCCGGTCGTTCCACGAGATTAGCCCTTTTTTCCCTATTTATGCTTTGTCATGTGTTTCTTAGCCTATTTATGATATGTTGGGTCGGTTGGTTCAGGTCCGAAGTGGTCGTGGTGAGAAATGAGACACTTAGTCTCTTAAGTTGGCCTTATGGTTGGAAAAGTCAATCGGGAGTTGATTATTAGGTAAACAACCTCGAAATGCAGATTTTAGGGCTCGGATAGCTTTATTAGGTTATTTGGGACTTAGGAGTGTGTTTAGAATATGGTTTAGAGGTCCAGAGTAGAATTAGGCTTGAATTGGCAAAATTGAGTTTTTGGTAATTTCTGGTCGGCAGTGGAAAAATTAGATATCGGCGTCGGAATGGAATTCCGAAAGTTGGAACAGGTTCGTAGCATCATTTTGGATGTGTGTATAAATTTTCAGGTCACTCGGACGAGTTTTGGGTAGTTTCGGCATCGTTGGTGATTTTGGAAAGTTTGAAAATCCTTAGACTTGAATCATGGGTTGATTTGGTGTTTTGGCATTGTTTCGAGGGTTTCGAAGGCTTGACTAAGTTTGGATGATGTTATGGAACATGTTGTCAACGTTGGTTGAGGTCCCGAGGGCCTCGGGCGTGTTTCAGATTGATTTCTGGCTATATTTATCCATGATTTCAGTGCTGGTGTGTTTCTGCATCTGGTGTCTCTGCGCTTCATCGTGATCGCGGAGTGAAGGATGCGATCGCGTAAGGGAAGGTCTGAGGCTATTTGAGTCTGAGCTGGGCAGGATGGTTGCCTCTTCGCGTTCGCGAGGTCAGTTCCGCGTTCGCGTAAGGGAGTCAGCAGTGAGAAACTCGATAGTGAATGGTATTATGCGATCGCGTAGGGGTAATTTGGGTAGTGTCATTTTTGTTCTTCGCGGTCGCGTTCCTATTTCCGCGATCGCAGTGAGTAATGCACCTGGGCAGAAAGTTTTATATCCAAAAATGAGGGTTTAAGTCCAATATCTCAAAGATCATTAGAGAATTATGGAGAAGGTGAAATTTGAGGAGATTTTCAATGGAGTAATTGAGGTAAGTATTCTTCACTCACATTTGGGTTAATTCGATCATTTAGTCTTGATTTTCATTATTTAATTTGAGAAATTGGACTGGAAATTGGGGAAAATGGGAGAAAAATTTGGGAATTCTTTTAGGGAATTGAATGTGCATTTGAGGTCCGATTTTGATGTTCTTGGTATGTATAGACTCATGGGAGGATACGGATGCTAGTTTGGTGATTTTTATCGAATTTCGAGACGTGAGCCCGGGGTCGGGTTTGGCCAATTTCGGGATTTTTGGTTGAATTTGATAATTTTCGGGTAGGCTTCGTTTCTTAGCATATATTAATGATATAGATCTGATTTTTGGTAGATTTGGAGCAATCAGAGGCCGAGTCTAGAGTCAAAGGCATTGAGGGCTAGGATTTTAGCCGGTTTTGAGGTAAGTAACGTTTCCAAACTTGGTTCTGAGGGTTCGAAACCCCGAACTAAATGCTATATGATTATAATTTAGGCACATGCCAAGTGATGGGCGTGCAGGCGTGCGGGCGTACACCGAGTGATTTGTGGCCTGGCTCATCCCATGTCACCGTCTAGTAGTTATTTCGGATTGATATCCGCACTTTTATTGATGTGGTTAATGTGAACATGCTCGAAATCATACTAAGTAAAATTCTAGGGCTTCACGCCGAAAATTCTAAGACCCGAATGGTCGCACATTGCTGTCTCCTTATGTGTTTATTTGATTTTGTATACTCAGTCCTACCATAGCATATCATTTCATGCCTCAGTCTCGGTAATTATTGATTTTATATATTTATCATTGTTTTGGGCTAGTTCATGCATTTGTGAGCCCATGTGAGCGAGACTGGAGAGTAATGACTGAGTGTGGCCAAGAGCCTGTTATTGACACAGTTATAATATCGGACTGCACACCGTAGTGATACTCTGATCATGCCTTCGTTGGCTTGACACAGCGCTTGGGCTAATAGGAGCCCCTCCGGAGTCTATACACCCCCAGTGAGCGCATTGATATTGAGGGATGGATCTTCCGTGGACATGGATCTTGTCCAAAGTTGATGATATGTGAGGTATTGATCATCCCTGGACATGGATCTTGTCCGAGTGTTGTATTCCGGAGATGGATCTTCTCCGTAGGGGCTGGATTGGCCTTTTCCTCAGTACTGAGTGACTAGTGTCACCGTTGTTTATGCATATTCCGGGATGGATTTTCCCTGGGCCTGAGAGCCATATACAGTACTGAGTGGATTTCTGTGTGAGAGCTGTGAGCACTATCTGCATTTCCACATTGTTGATACATTGGCATGTAGAGTACTGAGATATACCTGGGTTACTTATTATATCGGTCATATTCTGTTTTCATTATCTGTTGAAACTGTGAGCATGCCTAAATTATGTGTACTGTTTTCATTACAATTATTGAGGTTTAGTCCGTCACTACCTCTCAGCCAGTAGTTTGGGTTCGTTACTTCTGAGTTGGTGTACTCACGTTACCCCCTGCACCTTGTGTGCAGATCTAGGTACAGCGGGACCCGGTAATGGTTGCTGAGCTGTAGTCAGAGTTCCTTGGGAGGCATCGAGGTAGCAGTTGGCGATCGCAACCTCGATTATCTCCTTCTCTATCCACCTGTCATATTTACTTATTTCAGACAACTTTGTGTCGGCTCTGTATTTTGATATTTTGATGTAGTAGCCATGACTCGGTGACACTAGATCTGGGTTCGGGTTTTCCTTTATTTATGTTATCAGTGATGTTAAACCCTTAAATGCTTTTATAAAAACGAGACTCTTGCTGTAACTATAATGATTTTTCCCGAAAATAACTTTAGCGATGAAATGTGTGGCTTACCTGATTTCAGGATAGGCGCCATCACGATCGGGTATTTGGATTCGTGAAAACATTAGAACTACCATTTAAACACATATGCAAGGAAGAAATACTACCATCCAAATTCGCAGAACCTATGAGAACATGTTGAGATCCTGACTCATTAAGACCAGACTGCTGAAGTAGGCTCATCAACTGAGTATATTGGTCCTTGATTAGTCCATGTACCTGTCATGTCCACAAATCCACTAGTCGTGATGGCACCTAACCCAATCTGCTAGGTACCTCAACTAGTAACTATCCAATTCCAATGATATTAACAAGACAAATAGACAACAGTAAATTTTCTGCATTTTATTCATTTCCCAAGGACTGGTAGTACAAATCATGAGCTTCTAAGAATAGAATTTACAAAGCTGAAACAAAATAGTACATCGTCTATTGAAAAGTACATATACAGAGTTTATTAGATCTAAATCTACCATGAACAAGGGGAAGCTTCAACCGGAATGCAGGTACATCTTCAATCCAGCTACCATCGAAGGCAGCAGCATCAACAACCAACATCTGCACGCAAGGTGAAGAAGTGTAGTATGAGTACAACCGACCCAATGTACTTAGTAAGTAACAAACCTAACCTTAGGTTGAAAGTAGTGACGGGCTAACACAAGGTCGGATACAATACCAATATTCCACAACAGTTCATAACAACATAATACAGGTAATAAAAGAGGTATCTCAGAAGTAAGATGCTCAGCTCGTTCACAGTTCTAGAAAATGGGCATGCTTTTCAAGTATCTCAGTGACAACCTAAATCTTTTACCAAAAATGCCAAAAATACGAGTAATTTTTAACACTGTAATTTTTCCAAATATTCTTTCCACAATAAATAAGATGTTTCATTTTCTTTCCAGATAACAAGTGAAAAATACCTCTTTATGCCCACATATCAATGTGTGTAAGAAGGTCATGAATGGTGTGATACTATATAACATGAGAAAAAATGCATCTTTATGCATGTATGTCATGTGTGCATGCAAATGCCATGTATCTCAGAGATGAATTATGTACTCACACTCTCAGAATACTCAATCTCACTGTCTCGCATCCTCTCTCACTATGCTCAATGCTCAGCACACTCAATCACTCAGCGTTGTACAATAACCGCTGCAGCATGCAGCCCGATCCCCCTCCCCACCATATATATATATCGACCTCACTCATTGGGGATGTATAGACTTCGGAGGGCTCCTTCTGCCCAAGCGTTATATCGCTGCAGCGTGCAGCCCGATCCCATAAAGTATAATATAATATGTTGTGGCGTGTAGCCTGATCCCATAAAGTATAATATAATATGCTGCGACGTGTAGCCTGATCCCATAAAATATAATATAATATACCGTGGCGTGCAGCCCGATCCTATAAGGTATAATCAATATATTGATGCGACATGCAGCTCGATCCCCATAAGGTATAATGTAATATGCTGCAGCGTGAAGCCCGATCCCATAATCTCACTCTCACTCAGGCCCTCGGCCTCACTCAGTCATCACTCTCTCCAGTCTCACTCACGAGCTCACAATGTCATGAAAACTAGCCCGACAACAATGATGTGATGTATCAATAACAACAACTGGGACTGAGATATGATATGAATGCATAAATATGACTGAGTACGAAATATCAATGAAATCAGTGAGATGACAAAAAGAAACGACCACTATGGGTCCTAACAACATCAGCATGAAGCCTAAACATGATATTTAGCATGATTGACAACTCAATTACTCTATCGCATGGTGAAAACACAATTATCAACAAATTAGGGCCACTATACAGTGCCATGGAAGCAATAATGTCCCAATTCACATGGTGCACTCCTACACGCCCGTCACCTAGCATGTGCGTCACCTCAATACCAATCACATAACACGTATTGCGAGGTTTCATACCCTCAACACTAAGTTTAGAAGAGTTACTTACCTCGAAAAAGCCAATACCAATGCCGAGCAAGCCAAGCGATGTTCCAAAGATGGCATCACGCGCGTAGCGACCTCTGAACTGCTCAAAACTAACCAAAAGCAACTCAAATACATCCCAAGGAAACAATTTCAAATGATAAGATCGAATCCTTAATCAAAACCCAAAATCGACCAAAAATCACACCCAGGCCCACGCCTCAGAACCCAAAAAAACTCATAAAAATCTGACAACCCATTCAATTACGAGTCCAACCATCCTATTTTCACTCAATTCCGACTCCAAATCGATGTTCAAAACTCAAAAATTTATATTATGAAACTTTAGGCCAAAACCCCCAATTTTCCTCTTTAAATTCATCAATCAATTGCTGAAAACGAATATAGATTCATGGAATAGGATCAAAACCAAGTGTAGAATACTTACCCCAAACCTTGTGATGGAAATCACTCCATAAATCGCCTCAATCCGACCTTGCAAATGTAAAAATGAAGCCAAAATCGCGAACCCTTGCATTTAACACTCTGCCCAGCACTTCCGCATTTGCGGAAAATCCGTCGCATCAGCGACCGCCTCTTTTGCACTAAAACTCCGCTTCTGCGAAACAGCCTGGCTCAGCTATATCTCGCACCTGCGGTCTTTAAGTCACTTCTGCGATCGCGCTTCTGCGCACTTGAAACACATATGCGGTTGCACAGGTGTGTCCGAGCACCTGCACCTGTGATCCTCACGCCCAACTCCCTTTTCTCGCTTATGCGACTCCTCTAATGATTCTATGTCCATCGCACCTAGGAAAAAACAGTCGCAGGTGCGATTACACCAGAACCAACAGCCACCAGCCTTAGCCAAAATTTCCAAAATGCTCCGAACCTCGCCCAAAACTCACTCGAGCCCCTCGTGACCCCGTCCGAACATGCCAACAAGTTCCATAACACAATATGGACCTACTCGAGGCCTCAAAATACACATAACAAAATTGAAACGACGAATCACCCCTCAGATGGAAATCTATGAACTTTGAACTTTAATTTCCAAAACGCGCCGAAATATATCAAATAATTCCGGAATGAACCCAAATTTTGCACACAAGTCTCAAATGACATGACGAAGCTATTTAAGTTCCCAGAACCAAAATCTGAATCTGATATCCTCAAAGTCAACTTCCGATCAAACTTATGAACTTTCCAAACCTTCAAATTTCCAAGTTTTGCCAACATGAGCCGAAACCTTCTAAAAACATCCAAATGCAAATCCGGACATACAGTCGAGTGCAAAATCACCATCCGGACCTAAAGGAACCATCATAACTTTGTTCCGCAGTCAAATTCACAAAAAGTAAAATTTAGTCAACTCTTTCAACTTAAAGCTTCAACAATGAAATTCATTCTTCCCAAAACGATTCCTAATAACCTGAAAACCAAAACCGACGATTTATATAAGTCATAATACATCATACAGAACTACTCATGACCGTAAACTATTGAGCGAAGTGCAAATGCTTAAAATGATCGGTCAGGTTGTTACTGTACCAAGGAATCTTCACTAGGTGAAGGAAAGTAGCGAGCATGTTCAGGAACCCCAGATGATTTCCCTTCAACATTATCAGCAGTACCAAACCTTCTGCCCTTTGAGAACTTGAATTTTTGAGGGAATCCATGTAGTTTATAACACTTTTCAATTGTATGACCTAGCTTCTTGCAATATTTTCAAAATAAAAAATCCTTGTTCTGATCAGAACGGAATCTTTGCGTAGGTTGGTCAAATTTTACTTTCTGTGCATATTGTTGTTGAGGTGGAAATTGAGGAGGAAAGTTGTTAGATTTGCATGGAAAAAAGTTGACTCAGAATAACTTTGTGCACTGGGCAGGACTTGTCTCTGTTTTTTATCTTGAAGCAGTATGTTATACACATTATCAAGAGATGGCAGTGGTTGCATCATTAATATGTTGCTTCTACATCCTACTTAGACCTCATTTAAATCCACTAAAAATTGATGAACCTTATCTTCTTCCTCTCCTTTTGGAGACCCTCCTTAGCAGCACAAGCACTTTCATGGCTGCTACACATGATCCCCAGCTCATCCCAAAGTTTCTTTTAGTTTGTTAAAGTATGAGGTAACATTCAGGGATCCCTGGTAAGTAAAAGCAAGTTCCACTTGATCTCAAAGACTTTGGTACCATTAATAGTTCCATATATGTTATTCAACTGGTTCCATATACTCTCAACTATCTTTGAATATTGGACGCTCTCAGTAATGTCTAAGGATAGAAAATTGGTCAACCATGATATGACCATGTTGTTGCACCTATACCACTTCCTATACTGAGGAGAATCTCAGCGTGCTTGGTGCATGAACCATCTATAAATCCTATTTTGTTCTTAGAGGACATGGACAATATCACATTACGTTTTCAACCCCCAAAACCTGTTGCGTAGAAGGGAACACTAACAAGAGATATCCCTAGGACATCAGAAGGAAGTAGGAACAGATGACTAGTAGGCTGAGGAATGTAAGGTGTTGTTCGTGAAGTAGAATCACCCATGATATTTAAAATCTGTCACAATAGAAACAATTTCTCACAACAAACAATCAACCAATACAACAAAACCAATATATGTAGGAGAATAAAGGAAAGAGTTCACCAAACTTCTTAGCGACCTGAAGAAGTAAAAGGCCTTGGAAGATCACTCAGACTGAAAACCGAGAAACCCTAGCTTCGACAGAAATCTCCAAAACTCCGACGAAACCGAGTAAAACAAATTTTTTTGTAGCAATGAACCATGATCCAACACAGACGAGCAGAAAAAGAAAAAAAATACTCTAACAGTAACTCCAGTGAAAAATCGAGAAAATCTGGCGACCAAAACTAAAACAACGAAACCGGCAAGGGTTAACACCACTGAGTGTGGAAGACGGAGAATCAACGAATTGCCGGCTCTGATACCATGTTAAATTCTGGAATTATCTTGAATTGACGAAATTGTAACTAGGGTTTTTAGAGAGGAGGAAGAGAAAAATTGAATGAGAGAGAAAATGAATTTTAATCTATGTATTGAGAAATGGGTAAAATTTCGTCTAGAACATTAATCTATGCCCTATTTATATTATGGGCCTATATATCCTTACATTACAGAATCAGATCAATTTAATAAAGAATAAATGGGCCTGGTCCAATTATCTAAACTATCTACATTTAGTAGCAGCCCAAATAATGTAGTCTTCATGTAACTCCAACACATAATTAAGTGCTTGCAGTACGATCATTATGTATTTGATATGTGATGGGGAATAAAAAAATAATATGTTGTACCATAATATTATAAAATTACTGACTTTATGTGTTTGGGAAAGAAGTTTTGAAAATTTTGTTAGGTGAAAAAACTGTAATTTATGGATTTATTCCTTATAAAATATAAAACTGTTATTTTATGGCTTGAATTATTTTCTTGTATTTTTAGAAAACCCATAATCCCTATAGGCTTAGAAAAATCCATTGTCCTAATAGATTTGGGAAAGGAAAAGCTATTATCCTTGTCAAACTAGGAAACCCTTCTTTTATTGGTTTGGGACCTTTTGGGATATATATATATAGGGGTTGTAGTTGAGGATTCTAGAGATTGTACTGTGCTTTTCTTCTCATTCATACTGGAAAACTCTCTCTTCTTTTTCCCCGAAGATTAGGCTTAGCCAAACCTCGTTAAATCCTTGTGTTGATTTTTCTTCTCTCTTTGCTTTGTGTGTGATTGTGTGCTAGTTAACCCATGATCTTCCGCAACAATTGGTATCAGAGCAAGGTTTGGGTTTCTACATATAATCTAGGATTAAGATACCTCCAAATGCCTCGAATCTAGCCACAAACAGTTCGATACAATTAACACGGGCTAAAGGAATCAATTCCATAAGAAAATACTAAGTTATTAATCAAAAGTCAAAAAGTCGACTCAAAAGCCGCCACCCCGAGCCCACGTCTCGGAATCTAATAAAAGTCACAAAATTCGGAAGCCCATTCCGTCTAATAAAAGTCACAAAATTCGAAAGCCCATTCCGTCTAATAAAAGTCACAAAATTCGGAAGCCCATTCCGTCATGAGTCTAACCATACCAAATTTACCAAAATCCAACACCATATCGACACCCAAATCTTCAATTGCAACTCTCCAAATTCCTAGCCTCAAACCCTCAAATTACACCTCAAAAGCACACAATCTAGGTGGGAAATTCAATGGGAAAGCATATTGAATAAATTTAACCACAAGTGACTTACCTCAAGAAACCCCTCAAAAATCTTCTTAAAAATCGCCTAATCCCCAGCTTGGAAATGTTCAAAATGAAGAAAATCTCGGAACCCCTCGAATTTAAGGTTCTGCCCAGTCTTTTCGCTGATGAGGAAACTTAACCGCATATGCGGCTTTGTAAATGCGAAAATCCTTTAGCTTCTTCGGTGAACCACTAGAACTGGGCCTTCGAGCCACCATGCTCCGCTCGTGCGCAAATGCTGGTGTGACCATGTTGCCCACTCTGCAATGGCCTCCGCTTCTGCGCTCAGCATCTGCGACCACACAACTGCAAAAAATCCTTCCCACCTACGACTGCAACCTTCCTCGCTTATGTCTGCATCTGCTCTCCCCAGCTCGCACCTACGACCAAAGCTCCACAAGTGCGATTACACCAGAAGACTCCATCTTCAACAATCTTCTAATCTTCATTTTCGATCGTTAACCATATGGAATCAACTCGAAGCCCCCAGGACCTCAACCAAACACACCAACAATTCCTAAAACACGATATGAACTTAGTCGATCCCTTGAATCACATGAAACGACATTAAAAACATGACTTGTACCACAATTCAAGCCTATTGAAACTAAGGAAATCCAACTTCTACAAACGATGTTGAAACCTATGAAATCACATCCGATTGACCTCAAATTTTGCACACAAGTCACAAATGACACCACAGACATACTCCAACCCCCAGAACCCCATTCCAAGTTTATCCAAAAATTCCACTCTCGGTTAAACTTCTAAATTTTCAACTTTTGGCATTTCAAGCCTAATTCAACTACAGACCTCCAATTCACAATCTGGAATGTTACACCCCATGTTTTCGTATGTGAAAGTGCACCATAAATAAATTAATGGAAGCTCGGAAATGAGATGTTACATCCCGCATTTTCGAACATTAAAGTTTCGTCGTAAGTTAATCGACGTAAGTTCGAGAATGAGATTATTTTAAGATTATAAGCATTGTGTTATTTCAAACAAGTGATGAGTAAATTCGTGAAGATGAAAGGTTAAGCAAATCGAAGAAAATGAATTTTGTCGAAGTTTTACATTTTGAGATAAAAATACGTCCCGAGCTAAAATACCCGATATTTATGGACTACTACCATACAAGGTACCACATGGACATGATAGTAAGGTGTATAAAGTGTGATAAAAGTAAGTAATATTTTAAGTAATTTGAGACAATTCTTAATTATGCGAGTAATTAATTAATTACCGGATAGCGAAATATTACCTAATTAATTAATTAATTATTTGTTGGATAAAATTAAACCACCATGTGGAAGCAAGCCACTACCTATACATATGACTCATAGTCATTATAGGGTATGTGGCAAACTAATATGTTAAATATAAGCACTACATGTTTCTACGTGTAAAGACATAGAAATTGGCTTTTTGACTTCATTTCTAATGTGTTAAATGTAAAACACTACAAACATTTCATTTCTAAGGTATTAACAGAAGAGGAAAACGTTATCTACTCTCAAAATCTCGTTCAAATTTCATTCTTAAGAACGTACAAATCAGATCCTACAAGTTTCAACGGTTCCAACAAGATTTAGCAACATAAAATTTTACGGTTCTAAGGGAGTACGGTATATTTTTTTTCCAAAAATATCATACAGATTTTTCCCTACTTCAGGTATGTTAAGCTAAGCTTTTCCTTCATTTTGGCATGATCACGTAATTACACAAGTTTGATAACGAGGCATAAAGAAAAATTCATATCCCGAAATTTACGTATATTTTTCTAGTCTCGCAAGTTACATATATTTTCCTAGTTTTGTAAGTTACAATATTCTCTTTATCGGGACTTCATATTCATTTGAGTATTTTCTTTTTCCAGTCAAGAGAGCACAGAGTTTATATATACAGTATTACAGTATTTTCATTACCATCGAGCTATAATCGATGGGCAGGCCCCTATTGGGCAACCTCTGATCAGATGGTAAGTTATATACCGAGCCTACTGTGGCCGAGCACCTATGAGCAAGCCAAGTTGGTCGAGATACAAAGTCTATTATGGCCGAGCGCCTATGAGCGAGCCGACTACGGCAGAGCAGTTATATATATACCGAGCCTTATAGGGCTGGACAACTTTTACTTACTATATTGAGAGAGTTGAGGCAGTATCAGCAGGTAAGCATATCTTCAGATTATCTTTGACTTCCAGCTACTTGCAGTTATTATATTATCAGTTTCAGCTTTCAGTATATTGCCTTACATACTCGGTACATTATTTCGTACTGACGTCCCTTTTCTGGGGGCGCTGCATTTCATGCGTGCAGGTTCAGACAGACAGACGGGTAGGCCTCCTCATTAAGTGTTGCCCGAGTTCAGCTTGATCGGTAAGCTCCATGTCTTTCGGAGTTGTCGGGTCTAGAGCCTTATGTACATCTTGTATATATATGTATATATGTTATGAGTAGGTCGGGGAGCTGTTCCGATCACAGTATATCCATCAGTAGAGGCTTGTAGACATATCCTGTCAGTTAGTGCAGTATGTTGGGCTTGCATGCCTTGTATGTATATTTGGTTGGTTTGTCAGCTGTAATAATTATGACGGCCTTGCCGGCCCAGTTTTATATTGATATTTAGTCAGCATTTGCAGTTGTTTTGCAATGTGTCCCATGGCCAAAGTATGACATTATATGTCCAGAGTCCCTTAGTCGTAAGTTGGTACGCAAGGATAGGTGAGGCATTGGGTGCCGGTCTCGCCCCCAGATTCGGGGCGTGACAAAAGTGGTATCAGAGCAGTTCTGTCCTAGGGAGTCTACAAGCCGTGTCTTTATGCACCACACTTATAAGCAGGAGGCTACATGGCATTTAGGACCGTCACTCTTTTTTCTTACTCTAGATCGTGTGGTATAGCTCACTTATAAGAATTAAAATTCCGAACTTCTAGTTTATTTGTAATCAGATGATGCCTACATTCAGAAAGACGATCGATAAGAGATATAGTTGTGGAAGTGTTGAGTTAGAGAAACTCAATTTTGCATCTTGCTTATGATGAGTAAATGTGAGGTCTTTAGCAGATCATGTGTGTACTGAAAGGTGTACGGTTCTTGATAAGGAGATTTTAGAAAAGAATACTTATCTACTCTTCCGCGGTGAACCACTGGAACTGGGTCATCGCACCTGCGGACCATGATCCGCTCATGTGCAAACGCAGGTGCGAACCTGTTGCCCGCTCCTGCGCTGGCCTCTGCTTATGCGCTCAACCTCTCCGCATCTGCGACCATGCAAGTGCGAAAAATCCTTTGCACCTGCGACCACAACCTCCTCCCTCCTGGCTGCATCTACGCTCTTCAGCTTGCACCTGCGACCAAAGCTCCGCAGGTGCGATTATAGCAGAAGACTCCCAGCTTCAGCAATCTTCTAAGTCACATTTTTGATCTGTTAACCATCCAAAATCAACCTGAGGCGCCTGGTACCTCGACCAAACACACCAACAAGTCCTAAAGCACGATACGAACTTAGCCGAGCCCTTAAATCACATTAAACAACATCAAAAACACGAGCGGTACCACAATTCAAGCCTATTGAAACTAAGAAATTTCAATTTATACAAACAATGTTGAAACCAATCAAATCACGTCCGATTGGCCTCAAATATTGCACATAAGTCAAAAATGATACCACAGACCTACTCCAACTCTCGGAACCCCATTCCGAGCCCTGTATCCACAAAGTCTACTCTTGGTGAAACTTCTAAATTTTCAACTTTCATCATTTCAAGCCTAATTTAATACGGACCTCCAATTCACAATTCGGACACGCTCCTAAGTCCAAAATCACTCAACGGAGCTAACAGAATCATCAAAACTCCATTCCGAAGTCGTCTACACATAAGTCAATATCCGATTAATCTTTTCAACTTAAGCTTTCAACCTTGAGACTAAGTGTTTCAATTCATTCTGAAACCTCTACGGACCTGAATCAACTACACGGCAATTCACATAACAACAATTAAGCAGGGAATGAAGAGTAAATGGGGAACGAGGCTACACATCTCAAAAAAACCGGCTGGCTCGTTACTTTTAGTAATTTAACATCAATCTTTTAAAGATACAACACGTGCTACTCCATTGTTCAAATTTCAAAATACATACTTTTTCATGAAAACATATCTTTAGCACTCAGATAGTTTATACTCTTATCAATGCATAAGTTTTAATAACGTTTCCGTAAGTGTCATCTTGCAAACAAGTTTTGAAAACAACATTTTTATATAAAATCACATAACACTTTAAAAACAACAAACTTAGAAACACATTGTAACATCCTTCTCGCTTGTCCCCACAAGTACTTCACGTATTAACTCAAAACATGTTTTTAGATAAAGTTCATCAAGAAGAGTAAGTCATAATCAACTTACCTCAATCTTAGAACTCCAAATAATACTAAACCGCTCTCAAATATCGCCAATAATTTAATATCTACCATTAGAAATCCAATTACATCAAAACAAACACGAAAAGATTCATAAATATCTATTTAGGTTTCATAATTCGGAAACAAGCCTTCAACCTTTCCAAATTATCCAATACGTCCACCAATTAGTCTATTCAATTGTGTTCTTATCATTAAATACTCGTTTGGAGTCATTAATGATACTATATTATTTACTCAACATCAGCAAGTCACTATTCATTATCTTCTCCAACAAAACTCTAGGTTCAAGAACATCCAATTCATGAACTAGTGTTATTTCTTAGCCAAATGACACTCCCCCTTCAATTCGTCCATTAATTAGGTTATCAAGTCTATTGGCATCATTAGAAACTCAAAACAATTTTATTTATGTCAACCCACCACTATTCACCTTCTTTTTCACTCAAAATATTATTTTCAAGACCCACTCTTTGGTTTTATATAATACTCCTTTATAACTTCAAATAAACTTCATAAATATGCTACCCATACTTCTAATATATCATATATGTGAAGCTCAAGTGTAGGGATTTCCTTTTGGTGGAAGAATCTCACTTTTCTCCTTTTTGGTGTTCTTGAAGATTTAACCTATTTCTTTAGATTTTAATCCATAATAATGTTAGTGTTATATAAAATGATGTTATATAAGCATTATTATACCAAATAAACTTACCTTGAAGTATATTAATGGTGGGAGAGTTTCTCATTTTCTCTAGAGCCCAAGTCCTTGTCCAAAATTTTATTCCTTTCTCTCTCTTCGAAACAACCACTTTTATAGTTTTGATGATATGTGTAGCTACGCACACCTCCAGCATAACTAAGCTCCCCTTCCTCTTCAACTTCCCTTCATTTTGATTAGTTGCTAGAATCAGCTATCCTTAAGACAGCGTAGTGACGCACAGCTCGTGTAGCTGCGTGGCTGTTGTGCCACTCTTTAGTAAGAAGATCATAAAGTTTTTTAGGAATATCCAATTGACGAACGGTTTGAAGCATTGAAAACTAACTCATAGGTTTTTAATTTGATAGGTCTTATACTACATAAATCTTTATATATTTGGATTTGTGCTCGTTTGAATTGCCTTTTCATTTGAAACTTTAGTCCATCATATAGTTTCCAACTTGACTTAGCCTTAGTACTCTTCTTAGACCATAAACCATCATTAATACACCTTGTACATACATTAATATGATCAATCCATATCCTTCGTCACATTAGTCCTTGATCATACCCGAATTAATATAATAGCACACGTTAATCTTTTAATAGTCTTAAAACACTTCGAAGTTTTTTGGGGTGTTATATTGCCATTACATTTTTCATTTTTTGTCCAGTCGAGGGTCTATCGCAAATAGTCTTTCTAGGTAGAGATAAGGCTGTGAATAATTTACCCTCCTGAAATTACACTTATGAAAAGTCACTTGTACTCTTATAATTAGTTAATAACATAACAATCTGACACTTTTAAAATACCATAAACAAAAAATTACACGAACAGTGAATAAGTTAAAATTGTAGAACTAACCTCACCTTTTTATCCGTTTTTTATCAATTGATGCCTGTAGAATATTGATCGACCAATGAATATTACTGTTTTAAAGATGATTTAATGGAGTAACGTGAGAAATAGAATTTCATGAAGAAGAGGGGTGTATAGCGGCTGAGATGGTGGTCTAGTGCAGAGGAGAATAAAGGGAAAAAAATTAATAGATAAAGAAAAAGAAAAAAAAAACAAATAAGAAAAATTATTACAACAATGTTGTTTTTACGCGTCCAACAAGTGGAGTATGCCACATGAACTTGAGGATATTGGATTGGGCCAACAATTATTGGGCTTTTTCTTTGACTTTTGTATCCGTACTTACTTTTTGTGCCACGTTTTAACTTATATTTGCTTTGTAAAAAAAATTGTATCCGTACACGCTTTTGCGCATAACTTCAGCATGCGGGGCTGAAGTAGCAAATGCAATCACGCAAAACTTCAGCATTCTAGTAGACGGGCCTGAAGTAGCTTGCGAACTTCAACTCTAGTAAATGGGGAACTTCAGCATACGGGGCTGAAGTTCCCCTAGCTGAAGTTTTTGTTTTTGTAAATGGGGAACTTCAGCATACGGGGCTGAAGTTCCCCAGTTACAAAGACAAAACTTCAGGTCTAGAGCTAAAGTTATGCTGAAGTTTTTGTCTTTATAAATGGGGAACTTCAGCATACGGGGCTGAAGTTCCCCATTTATAAAGACAAAAACTTCAGCATAACTTTAGCTCTAGACCTGAAGTTTTGTCTTTGTAACTGGGGAACTTCAGCCCCGTATGCTGAAGTTCCCCATTTATAAAGACAAAAACTTCAGCATAACTTTAGCTCTAGACCTGAAGTTTTGTCTTTGTAACTGGGGAACTTCAGCCCCGTATGCTGAAGTTGTTGTCTTTATAACTTGAAAACTTCAACTCTAGAGCTGAAGTTTGTAACTGGGAAACTAGGGAACTTTATAACTGGCGAACTTCAGCTTAACTGGTGAACTTCAGCTCAGCGAGGGAAAGGGGAGCTGAAGTTATTTAAAAAGTGGGTACAAGTTAAAAGTTTTAAAAAAAGCGAGTATAGGTTAAATGGGGGCGACCAAATAGGGTGCCCCGCGTAATTTTTACTAGTTTGGCTCACAGAACCTTGGACCTAATTTGGCTCTGACTTGAGACCAGCTGACAGAATGTTCTAAAAATAATTTTTATTTGATGTACAAATATTTTATCTTTGTAGTTATTCAGTAGTTAGTTATCAATTCATAAATAGAATAGGTAAAAATTGCACGGAGCGTCTTATTTGGTCGCTCTTATTTAACCTATATTCATTTTTTTTTAAGTTTTAACTTGTACCTACTTTTTAAACAACTTCAGCTCCCTTTCTCTTCCTTTGTTTTCTTCTTCTTTCTTTTGCTGTTGTTGGTGCTGCTATGAAACTTCAGTTCACATGGATGAACTTTCTGTTGAAGATTAATGTTTGTTGCTTATGTACTTCGACCAACCTAATAACTTCCAAACAAATAAAGTTAAGAATGCTGAAGTTCAGCAAATATAAACAAAATCTTCAGCTCCTAGAATGCTGAAATTCAGCAAATACAAAACAAATCATCACAAACATAACAAAGCTTCAGCTAAAATATGCTGAAGTTCAGCAAATATAGAACAAAACTTCAGCTAAAACATGCTGAAGTTCAACAAATATAGAACAAAACTTCAGCCAAAACATGCTGAAGTTCAGCAAATATCAGCTTATTTAGTGCTGAGGTTTTTACAAATGAATTAAATTACTTCAACATCTTCTGCTGAAGTTTTTTGAAAAAGCTTTACGACAAAACTAATTAATCTAGAACAAAACTTCAACTTATTTAGTGCTGAAGTTTTTACAAATGAACTAAATAACTTTAGCATCTTCTGCTGAAGTTTTTGAAAAAGCTTTACGACAAAACTATTAAATCCTGGGCAATACTTTAGCTAAAACATGCTGAAGTTCAACAAATAGAGAACAAAACTTCAGCTAGTAGAATGCTTAAGTTCAGCCCTCTACTAGAATGCTGAAGTTTGCGTGATTGTCTTTGCTAATTCAGGCATGTATGCCTGAAGTTTAGGCGAAAGATGGGTATGCTTGCAATTTTTTTTTGCAAAACGGATATAAATTAAAACGTGACCTAAAAAGCGGATATAGATGCAAATCCCTCTAGAATAGGGACACCGAACATCTGTACACAAATAGAATAGGGACACCGAACATCTGTACACAAATAAAATAGGACCACCTGTAACATCCTTTCTAGGTTGCATAAATACGTGAGCTGTTGTACAGATTGACATAAGAAATACAAAAGAAAATTTCTCCGTATCTTTATAATTCTTTACAAAAAAAGAACAAATTTAAGGGATCATATTTGTGCCTCATTAAATTTAGATTAGGTATAAGAATCACATGTATCTTATAAAATTTAATTGTTCATTTCCACAGGTTCAGACGACAACGATCCACGTTCATAATTCATAAAAGCTTATACTTTATCTTTTTAATGCACAGTTATTTATTTAATAATATGGGATTCTGTCACATGGTAATGAATCGTTTGAATTCCTATAAAGATCCAAAATACTCTTTCAGAAAATATGATTTTGTACAGAGAATTGATTCATCTTAAAAGCCCTAAACTACTACTACTTCATTGCTCTCGGATCTGCCGTTTTTAACCTGCTAGAATCGTGTTATAGATTTCTTAATTGTAGGCATCATGTTAATTTCTTCAAATTGTTATATGAATGCCTACTATTAGAAAATCATAATGCAGTTCTAGCAAGATACTGTGGGCTAAATGACATTTGGGTTGCTTCAACTCTTTAATTTCCAGCATTCTGATATTGTGTTAAATAATACTGATTTGGTTATATATTTAATTGTTCACTCAAGCAGCTAACTACTACTTTACAAGGAGGTATCTATGCATACCATAATTCTTGATTAATATTCACTGTGCATTCTGTTGAATCTATAAGGAGTTCAAGAAAATGAAGGAGAAGGCCCTAGAAACTCAGACTGTACCTTACTTTCCCTAGGGACCTTGTATCTTTTTGATGAAATATGTGTATATGATGACCTTTCCAAATAATCAGATAAGTAAAAAAATTTGGCATATGAATGAACTTTCAAAAAGTATAATTAATTATAGTGATTGTGGTTGTCATTTACTCTAGTCTTTCAAACTTGGTAATTTGGCAAATTAAATTGGTCTTATTCTCTACTATACTAAAAAGGTGAAGAAGAAAGCATACACTACCATTTTTAACATACCCTTTGTGCTGTTGATATGCATAAATGTTATCATTTTCATACAAATGTTTGGAAGTGATTTAAATGCCTAAGTGTTGGCAAAAGCACAAAACAGTGCAAAAGGAAAAAAACCGCAAAACAGGGTACCAGACCAGCGCACCGCGCTAGAAAAGCGCTAGGATCCGCAAGAGTAAAATATTACGTTTTAGAGGTATATAACACATATTGAACATCCTTTGTATAGAATTCTTTTTTCGCTTCTTTCAAATTTGAATACCCTTGGGAAAATTACGAAGTCACATGGTTACAAGAGTGATCGTCGAAAAATTCCACTGTATATATAGGTAAAATATTACGTTTTAGAGATACATAACACATATTGAACACTCTTTGTCCGGAATTTATTTTTCACTTCTTTTAAATTTGAATACCCTTGAGAAAATTCCTAGCTTCACCAAGTCACCTTAACAATGTTGGGTTACATACTTTCGGTTAACAATGTTGGGTTACATACTTTCGGTTAATAGACGAGTATATGATTTGAGATACAATTATTTAATTTACCTTACTCACTATAGTATTGTGATATCGAATTCGACGCCAAAAGTAATTCAGTCAATTAGATATATGGGTAGATAGGTTGAGTTTCTTGTGCATGCGTACGCACACATTAGACTCGCACCAATCTCATTGAGGTGTAAAGAAAGCAGTTTCTCAAATTTTGGAAAAAGCTAAAACAAACAAGCAAAGATGATCTTGATATGGAGACGAGGAATTTAAAGCCAGAAATTCCAAAAGTAATTAAACTCATTATACAAACCATTGCGCTGTTTTTTGCTAGTCCAAGACCCCTTTGATCCAAGATACTAGTTGTTCTTGAGTGTCATGAGGAAGCTACTCCCTTGTCCAATATCATTCTCATGCAGAAATTTGAGAAAATCTGAGAAACTGCTTTCTTTATACTTGTTTGGATATTCTTCATCAACTAACTCTTTAGCTGTCTCCATCTTCTCATCCATTCCCAAGCTATGCAAACTTGAAACTGAAATTCTTGTTTTTTGAGAGTTTAAAGTAACTCTGTGTACCACACTTTTATACAAGCCATTACTTAGTACTTCAAGATGGTCACCTACATGGACTTGTAATGTACCTTGAAGATGTTGAACTGCCCTCCATTCATTATTTTTTGTGTCTAAAATTTCTAATCCTACTGAGCTTTGGAGGATAATTGTAAGGATACTGTAATCTGAATGTGGGGGGAGACCAAGTGCAAGGCCTGGTTGTGGACATGGAGGATAACAATTGACAGCAATTACATTCACTCCATCTTGAAAATTTTGGCTTAGATATGTTGGACCAAGTCCTAGGCCTTCAGTGATTATGACCATGATCTTAATGGCTAACTTTTGTACTTCCTCTGCATAATTCCCCATCTTTTCCCTGTCATTCAACATTCAAGGTTATTCCTTAAATTGTTTTGAAACAAGCACGTACAGAGGGGAAAAGAATTTAACAAAAATGTAAGGGGTACAATGTTAATTAACCAAGTCCATTGGTAATTTTATGGTCAATTTATGATAGCACATCTTAGAGTGATTGTTGAAGGTTATCAAAGGTTTAGGATGGGTGTTCGCGTAGAGATTTAGAGTTGATGAGGGTGAACGGGTTATACCCAATATTTTCTCCATGAAGATGTTATGTAAATTGATAATGAAGGTGAAATAAGTGTAGTTCATATTAGGCCGCACTATGAGTACATTGTCTTCCCATCGTTGTTCCCTATGTACCCTGTGTTTTTATGTCCCTATGTCTAAGAATGTAGTTGGAGATACTTTGTGTATAATTCCCGTGGAAACTATTGAAGGTGAAGTTAATGGATAGTTAGCTTATGCGAGGTATCTATTTGTCATCCTTGTTAGGTAAGTTTGGGAGTTGAGGTTGTTCCCGTGAATGTGTTATGGCGAAGTCTGTAAGTCTAAGAGGCCACCTTGAAGGCCGAAAGTGTCGTGGAAAGAAGATATTTTCTCTTGATTGTATAACAACTGGTTTTGATTTGAACGGTACCTTCTAGGTGTTATGTTTTAAAAATGTGCAGTCCATGTCCGAGTATCATTATGATAATGTAATGTTTGTAATGCTGAGATTAATGTTATTGATATATACATTATGGTGTTTTGTCGAGTTGTGAATATGTTGTTAGGATGATTTTGGTAGTTCTCTGGCAGGTACATACATCTGATGTTTAGGAGAGGAGAGAATGACTAAATGTTCAATTTTCTATATTTGGAAAGTCAGCTGGAATAAATGTTCAAGTTTCTCTCCATGTGGAGTTGCATTTACTATATTAGAAATAAACATAATCATGATTTATCTATTTTCTCTCTCTCAGGTACTTAAAAGACATTCGTGGCATGATTTCAGCAATGTCACATGAAACAACTGAATACTAAGATTTGAAATTTATAAACATACATGAGCTTGTGATTAGCACGTGCAACCTGGTTAACTATACATCAAATTTAAATCCTGAAATTGCTAGCCCCTAGATACTCCATGAAACAATAAATAATTAACATGCAGCTAAAGTAATACATACACAATTTGAGTACAAAGTTAAGTAACAAGGTATATATACCTGTAATCTGGTGGATTTTCAGGCCACAGTTTAATCCAATCAATAAGAGGATTTGCATAGTGCTTGAGGAAGACCCTCCAGAATTGAACCTTGTCTTCACCATCCTTCAAACTCGAGCCATATCGAACAGGCTCGTACACATCATTCGAGATAAATTTTTCTTTGTCCTCAGTAGCCAGGTTGAAGAAACCAAAAGCGGCTGAAAGCGCTTCATCTAATATAGCCTGGGATATTCCGTGGTTGATAATCTTCAAATAATGAAATAAGCAGAAAACATTAATTGCAAATGACTTTAACTTCTCTACACTGACTGTCACGTTACTTAAAAGATTACTACCTACAAGTACCTGTTACAATAGATTAAATTTGTTTAAGACCAATGTCAAGCTCATTGCAACGTATACTTACGTGAAAGAAACCATTGCGGCGACAAGCTATAGCAATGTCTTGGATGATTATTGATCTCTGTAAGGGATTATCATCATTCATACCAGCCAAATCTACCACAGGGACATTTGCCAATTCGGACTTCAAACTAGGCCGTTGTGAAGGTGGCATCATGTAACACTTTGGGACATAGGATAGCCCCTTCTCTTGTGCAGTTTCCCCAATTGGAAATGAGCTAGAGCTTTCATTATCGTCGGCCATCTCATCAAAGCTATAGGCACAATTTGGATTATTGCTGAAAACTGGTTATATATTAACATAAACGTAGACTCGTGGGTATTTATACTTGTGCTAGCTGCTCATTGTGACGGTTTACATATGCTTGAATTGACAACAGAACAAATGAATCGGAGCCAAGGTGAAGTATACAGTTAAAGGTATTACCTTCCCGATACTAACTGTACATGCACATTTACATCAATGGTTGAAATCTTCTGCATAAGTCATGAATAATGACTCAATCTTCCTCCACCACCTCTCTTGGATTATCCGTGTTTGGATTGGCTCTAAGAGGAGGTCCCGAACCCGAGTATCTACATTAACCATAATAACATAATACTATCGAGATATTTTATATATATACACACATCAACTTTGGTTCATTTAATCGTATACATGCGCGTTTAATGTTGACTCTGCTTTACTACAGGAATTCAGGGTGTCCATCCACGGAACAGCTGCGCGTTGTTTTGGCTCAAGGGTCTTGACCATGTTCATCTACAAATAAGACATTATTCACTTTTATACCTACGTGACACAATAAGGCTGCTGTTTACTGATATCATGGTGTTGTTGATCATTTTCAAGATTTTGGAGTTTTTCAACTGATCATCTATTGATGGATGCTTAAGAAGCAGAAGACTAAGTGGCTTTGTTTCAAAATAGAAGAGACAACGTGAAGCCTTTTTGAGTTGGCATATCTACGGGATAAAAATTTATTCGCATCCGGGTTTTCGTATGTCGCAAATGAATGTAACATGCATATGTCCTGCATCAGGGGCGAAGGGGCGAAGCTACGTGTCCTGAAGGGTTGTCAAATGACCACCTTTCGTCAGAAAACTATACTGTGTATATAGATAAAATATTAGGTTTTAGAAGTATATATATAATATATATTTAAAATCTTTTATCGGAAAAGTTTTTCTCTTCTTCTAAGTTTGAACACCATTGAAAACATTTCTATCATGTAACTTGGGTTAAATTTAATCATTTGTTGAAACATTAAATGATACTAGTATATATTTTCACTTTAATAGTTGTGATCAAATTGTGCTTGCAAATATTTTTCTATATATAGTAAGCTGCTACGTGTAATAACAAAGTTGGATCCTGAATTTTTGTGCGTCTTTTGCGACACCCTAATCAACAGCCATTTTTCTATAAAACTAGGTTCCGCTATCCGGATTCCGAGTTCAAAAAGCGGCTGCTTATTCCTTTCGGAAAGGAAATACAGCTGATGTAAGTATAGATACTGGATACTTTGAATACATTGTCTTTGTACTCCCTCGGTCTCAGATTATTTATCAGTATTTTATCTTTATTTATATTTTAAGATATAGTCTCTATTCATTGAATATTTATTTTATTGATATGCAGTTTTCATTTTCAAAAATAATTACTACTAAGAGTAAAATGAGAAAATAATAATTAATTTTATTCCAAACTTCTAAAATGATAAATAATTTGAGAAAAATATTTTTAAAAATATAATTTGAGACGGGGGAGTATTTATTTACTCCACGTTCTTTTTAACTCACATTGATACCCCTTCTAACATTGAAGTTTTACCTAATAATTGGAAGGATTTTTTGAAATTGAATAAAATTATTGTTTACCCTTAAAATTGGATAACAATTAAACTTATAAATGATTTTAAGGACACGTGATTTCACCTAGTACCAATTGATAAATACGATGATTAATGCTAATAATTAACAGTAAAGTGAGCTAAACCAGTATAAAACGCAACTTGGCCCTCGAGCTAGATCACCCTCAAACCGGCTGAGAATTAAGTAATATGAACTAAACTAAAGAACAAGAGAGTTTAAGAGAGAAAAAGAGTATTGTATTGCTTTGATATGCGAGAGTTAGATGATTACAAATGATTAGAACCCCTCTTTATATAGTAGAAGAATTCCACTTATGGTATAATTCTAATTACAGAAGGAAATCTCATGATTAGCGAAATAACCGTTCTTGATTTGATCCGTTCCAAGATTTCTGCCATGATCATCGATAGGTCATGGATATCTCGGCTTTCCGTTATTATGCTATCTTCGGTCTTGCTCGATGTCTATCTCGTTTGGTCTCGATCATCACTGGTCTCGATCTCGACTGGTACTTTGAATCCCGAGCTCGATACCTTATCCCCATGTCTCTGTCTGATATAATACGGGGCTGATCCTCGGCCCACCATCCTGGCCTCGGGTAATCAACAAAATCGATTGAGCCCGATTTTAACCGTATACATATATTCCCCTCATTTTTTGGAGTGCAATGACAAGAAACCAATTGAGTCTTCGATCTTTACCCCGATTTGTCATGACATCATCACCATGACGTAAGCGATAGAGGTGATTGAAATGTCCCGTCGGTATAGTTCCCCTAGGTTTTTAATGTGTGTTAGTTTACGATCGGCCACTAGCAGCTTTGAATCGTCGCCGTGAAACCCATAAATAGGTCTCTTTTCCATTCTTTCAAAGTTTACTTTCAATCTCTTCTGCTCCAATCTTCAAAAATCTCTGCATTCTTCAAGTTTTTCATCCGCAAATCTTCAAGTTCCATTATTAATCCCTTCTCAAAACACCAAATATTATCATCTCCATTCTCTTTTACTCTCAAAATCTAATGGTGAACGTCAAAGAATGTGCCACAAAAAGAAACCGCTTCATCATCTCGGCCGGCCGGCGAGAAAACACCGGTGGAGCTACGCCCTGAGGAGTGCGTTCTCAGGTGGTATGTTATTAGCTCTGACTTTAAAATCGAGAAAACCTCGTCGGTCCCCGGTCGATGCAAGCCGGTACCAAGATACATATGATCGACATCCGAGAATTTCCTCAAACAAGTGAAGAAAGGTTGCAACTGGAATATGAAACGTAAGTACAATTTCATTATTAGCTTCTGTTTGTCTTTTTTGCTTCTTCATTTTTTTTATCGACATTTTTTCTCGGTACAACTGCTGCTTGGATGTCGGGTGCAGTCCCTCACCTCGAGAGCTGGCTCAAGATCCTGGTCTCGACCTCCTCATATGTTGAGCGCGCATGGCGCAATTTGTCAAAGGGTCGGTCGGAGGCCAAAAACCATGGTAAGTCTCGTTCTTGTACTTAATGATCTACTAAAATGCCTCTCCGAGCTTACTCGGTTTCCCTTTTCTTGCAGGTCTTGGTAAAGATGCAACCATGAGTCCCCCCTCCGGCGACAAAGAAACTTCACTCCCAAGCCCGAAGTTGATAAAGGAGAAAAAGAGGAAAAGGACCTCGACCTCCGAGGATCCAGAGCCTAATAAGAGAGTGACTCGTAAGCCAACAAAGAACGTCATTCCTCTGTCTGTGGAGTCAACCCAACTCCTAAGGGAGGAAGAAGAAGAAGAAGAAGAAGAAGAAGAAGAAGAATAAAATGATGATGATTCTGATTTAGTGGCTCGAGTACAAGCTAAAACCGAGGGTCAAAAGGCCACCAGATCGGTTCAAGATGGAGATATTCCGCCTTGAGCAGTCGGGGTCCTAGAGAGGGATTTGGTGGGAGTCCCTCAGATAACTAAATCCTCACCTCGGGGTGAGAAAGTGGAGGAAACAGTTGTGGAGGCCGGTCTCGAGGCTCCACGAAGTGGATAGAACGCCCCAAGATACCCACTTGGGGAAATAGAAATCGGAGACTCCCCGTCACGTCCTTCATTTTCTGAGGAAATGATTCGGGAGGCTCGGTCCATGAAGACTCCTTATGCAGAAGGAGCCCACAGAGGGCAGAATCCCTTCCGTGGTTATTTCGCTGGGGTCAAGGATGTCGCTGGCCTGAGTGACTTGGAGATACCGAGGAAAGATTCGTACGGAACTTCCTCTGGTTTCAGAGTGACCAGTTAGTTTCCGGCCCCTAACATCAGCCCCGGGTGCAAACGAAAAATCGCCATCTCGATCCCGGAGGACGCAAAAGTTTTTTCCGCCCCCGTACGGGTGGCTAGTTATCTTAGGGGTCTGGTCATGATGACCGAGCTCTGATGGACGAAGTGGGAGCACCGTGTCTCTTCAACGAGTCATAACAGGACTTGAATCGAGTAAGCCTTAACTCCCTTTGCTGATACCAATTTCCATACTTGTGTTTTTTCTTCTATTTGTGTAGGCCTCAGTGTTTCATCATGAAGCTTTCTCTAGGTCTCGAGAAGAACTGAGCCGATACGAGGCTGATATTCAAGGGATTACTGAGGAGAAAAATACCCTCAAGCTTCTCAGTGAGCAAAAAGAAGAAGCCAAGGGCCTTCGAGCTGAGCTAGCTGCGACTCAGAAAGAACAAAGCGACCTGAACGAGCAGGTAATAAGTATATTAGAAGTTTATGGCATCGGTTTGGACGTGACGGCTAACAATTCAATCCCATAGGTCCAATAGAAGCTCGATATAATCGGGCAACTTTGTGGAGAGGTAGATGTGGTGAAGGCGGAAACCATAGCATGGAAGAAAAATATGGTCTGTCTTGCCTCAGAGAAGGAGGATGCTCGAGATCAACTATCCTCGGCTGAGAGCCAACTCCAAATATTGAAATAGAAAGACTTGGTTCAAGCCAATAAAATCGAGGAGTTCCAGGCTTGATTGAGTTCAGTAACCTCATATCGAGAGAAGATGATCAAGGATCCTGCGGCGACCAAATCTGAGGCTGAGATAGCCAAGATCGATGCTGAAGCAATCGTGGCTATTTATCGGTCTGATGCCGAAGCATCTGAAGATCGAGCAAAATAAGTTGCCTAGGTCTCTAAAGTTCAAGCATACTAGGTTGCTGAACATGCCAAGTGCTAGTCTCTAAGGGAGACTCTCAAGGGGATCCATGCTCGTGGCTTCGATCTCACCGGAGATTGAAAATGCCAAGGAGCTCGAATCCGAAGCCATAGCATTGGCCTTTCCTGACGATAACGACTCTGGGAGCATGAGCGGGTCCGGGAGTGGAGGGAACCCCAATGGCGAAGATGCGTCTCCTGGAGAATATTAGGCACTTGGGATTTTTCTCTTTGAATTTTTGTATAGAACCTTGACCGGGCATGTTGCCCTTGTAAATAAATTTTGATATATATACAAAGATCTTTTTCCCTTTCTGTATTGTCTTACTTCATTTCTGCCTTATTAAATTTTTGTTTCATTTATGCCTTATGAAATTGTATTCATAGGTTCGAGGCTTAGGCAACTTTGACCCAAACCGAACTAGTATAGTTTTTACGATCGAGTGAATGCTTGCTTGAAACTCGAAGTAAGATAACCCTAAGGTCTTATTTGAGTGAGGATGATCTCTCGAACTCAAAACAAAATATGGCTCTTAGGCTTTTGTATTAGGCCGATGTGGCCTCTGTAAAAAGAATGGTTTTTTTCCCCTTTTCGACTTGAAAAGTTCTTTTTGCTATTTATATAAAATTTGTAATGCTTTAGCACAAAAAAAGGGATTGTTTGAGAGTTCGAACAATTTTGTACCCATTAGGGTTTTCGAAGCTTGATACTATCTAATACCTTTGTAATGTTTTATAATGCCTTAGCACGAAATAAGGAATTGTTCGAGAGTTTGAACAATTTTGTACCCATTAGGGTTTTCGAGGCTTGATATTAACCCCTTGTAATTTTTTCGAGGGTAGCCTTTTTTTAATCGGTTTATGAGAATATTCGAAGCTCTTTTATTATGAAATTCAGACGTCTCCGAACCGTGTCAATTTTGTCGTAGCATTGTTAGTTTGGGATTTTCCTCTTGGGCTTATTTTTCCGTTTCACTTCGAACTTTCACGAAGTATCAGTCCCTGAGTGGGGGTGGCTGTGGCCTATAAAAATCGAGGGTTTCCTTTAAGGTACTATGATCTCGAAGTTTTGATAATTCGACCTCGTATATTTTTCGAACGGCAGTCCCCGAGTGTGGGGTTAGTTGTTCGAACATATGTTATCGTCGGCCCTTAAGCCTGTTCACTTAATAGATCGAGAGTACGAAATTGTAAAGTAAAAATTTCTAAGGCATGAGATATTTGGCAAGGAAAAATACTTCTCTTAATAGAAGATTATACATGCGTACATGTTTGATGTTAGGGCTCGATCAACCTATATGGGAACAATTAATTCGACCGTTTGGCCGTTACAAAATTTATCTATAGAGACCCCGTTGTCATGAAGTAATTTCCTTGCAACAAAGTTGAGATTCGAGGGTGCTGTCCCCCAGTATTCGAGGTTGATTGTAAATAAGCCTCGGATACTTTTGAATTGCTCTAAGTTAGCACAAACAATGGTTGCTTCGTTAAAAACCTCACCGGAAAAACTCATTTGGGAAAAAAACCGGTCTAAGGAAAAAAGAGTGCAACGCGTGCTTTCAGACCTAAAGACTTCGTGTTGAAGAATCCATCGCTGTCCTCGATCGAACACTTGAAATTAGATAAATTAAAAAATAAATGAAAATGGAAAGGTCTTACCTCAGCAATAGTATCATTTTAGGAGCGATATGTTCCAATTGTTCGGTAATTGCTCGTTGTTCATCATGCCGAGCTTGTAAGATACTTTTCCGATAATGTTGAGGACCTGATATGGTCCCTCCCAATTTGGACCCAGTTTTCCTTCATTCGGATTTTGAGTGTTGAGGGTGACTTTTCTTAGCACCAAGTCCCCAATTTTAAAGTGCCGAATATTGGCTATTCGATTGTAGTACCTTTCGATTTGCTGTTTTTGTGCGGCCAATTGAACAAGGGCGGCCTCGTGCCTTTCATCCAAAAATTTTTGGCTCATATACATGGCCTCGTGATTTGATTCATCTATTGCATATCGAAACCTGAGGCTAGGTTCCCCGACCTTGACCGGGATAAGAGCTTCGGCACCATAGACTAAAGAGAACAGTGTTGCCCCCGTACTAGATTTTGACGTCGTGCAGTACGCCCAAAGAACCTCGGGCAATGTCTCTCTCCATTCCCCTTAGCGTAGGTCAATCTCTTCTTAAGATTTTGAATAATGGTCTTGCTGGTCGATTCGGCTTGTCCGTTCCCACTGGGATGATATGGTGTTGATAGAATCCTTCTAATCTTGTGATCCTCAAGAAATTTAGTCACTTTGTTGCCCATGAAATTCTTTCCATTATCACGCACAATATCGGCAGGTATCCAGAATCGACATATAATGTGGTCCCAAATGAAGCCTATGACTTCTTTTTCTCTTGCTTTCTCAAAAGCCTGTGCTTCAACCCACTTAGAAAAATAATCATTCATAAATAAAATAAACTGATCTTTACCTGGGGCCGATGGGTGAGGGAAGTCGATGTCCATTCCCCATTTCATGAACGGCCATGGGGATAAGACCGAGTGGAGCTGCTCCCCGGGCTGGTGAATCATTGGCGCATATCTTTGACATTTGTCGCACTTTCAAGCGAACTCTTTTGTATCTTTTTCCATATCGACCTAGTAATACCCTGATCTGATAACTTTGTGAACAAATGATTCGGCATCGCAAGGATTCTCACAAGTGCCTTCGTGAATCTCCCATAGGACATAATCGGTATCTCCTGGTCCCAAACATATCGCCAATGGTCCATCGAACATCCACCTAAATAGCGTTCCATCCTCGGCCAAAGTGAACCGTGTTGCCTTCGTGCGTAGAGTTCTCGACTTCTTTGGATCTGATGGGAGCTTCATGTTCTTTAGATATTCGATGTACTTGTTTCTCCAATCCTAGGTCAGACCTGTAGAGTTTATTTTGGTGTGGCCTTCTTCGATCACTGATCTCGAGAGTTATACAACAGCCCCCGAGTTAAGTTCGTCATCTTCGACCGATGACCCAAAGTTTGCAAAGGCATCAGCCTCGCTATTCTGTTCCCGAGGTACGTGTTGTAAGGTCCACTCTTTAAATCGATGTAGAGTTACCTCTAGCTTGTCCAAGTACCTCTAAATTTGATCTTTTCGGACTTGGACCGTTGACTTGGTTTACCACAATTAGGGAATTAGATTTGTCCTCGATGACCATTGCTCCCAAAATTTTAGCCAGCTCGAGACCTGCAATCATGGCCTCATACTCGGCCTCGTTGTTAGTTAATTTTGAAGTTCTGATAGATTTTCTAATTATATTACCCATGGGTCGCTTCAAAATGATGCCCATCCCAGACCCCGTCACATTCAAAGCTTCGTCTGTGAAGAGGGTCCATATCCCTGATGATGTACCCGATTTTAATAATAGTTCTTTTTTGACCTCGGGTACGAGGGCTAGCGTGAAGTCGGCCACGAAGTCTGCCAAGATTTGAGACTTGATGGACGTTCGGGTTTGGTACTCGATATCGTGCCCGCTGATTTCGACGGCCCATTTGGCCAATCGACCCGAGAGTTCGGGTTTGTGCAAAATATTGCGAAGGGGATAGGTAGTTACAACACAAATTAGGTGACAAGTTTTAATTTCCTGGAGGCGCTTATTAAAGCAAGCGCTAATTTTTCTAAGTGTGGGTATCTGGTCTCGGCCGCACCTAAGGTCCGACTAACATAGTAAATAGGGAATTGTGTACCTTGATCTTCTAGAACTAGGACCCCATTTACTGCTATTTTCGAGAATGCTAAGTATAATTAGAGTTGATCTGTAACAACCCATACATTAGGATTAGGTATGGATATGTTAAATGAGTATTAATTTGATATATTAGACATATGAACTCATATCGGGATGATTATGAGTGAAAATAGTTGTTTCAACATCAAGATGGAAAGTGAGGTGCATAAGATTCGACAAAATCGACTAAGTTTACAGAAGGTCCGTCTTATAGAAAGGTTTGGTGAAAATTTTTAAGGAATTTGGGAAAACTAGAAACATGAAAGTTATATACCTTTGAAATATCTTTCCAACGATATATTATGAAGCCCGAACGGCTCTCTGTGAAAAATGTTATGCGCATTTTACATAATAGTGCGCAATCACCACGCCCCGCACCACGATCACGGTTATGCAGCAGTGTTCCTGTCATTTACCACAGTCGGGACCGCGGTCAGGCCTACAGGTGTGTGGGGGAAGTCTTGGGGAGTCATTTTTAAAGTCCTATTTCGTCCCCCACAGCCCCAAAACATAAAAACTCCTTAAAGGTCCTCCACCATCCAAGGTAAGTTCTAATGGTGGTTCTAAGTTTATTTCAATTCCCCAACACCTTATTAACATGGTTAAACCCTCCATATAATTAGATATTCGATTGGGACATCATTGTTGAGAGAAGGAACCCTAGAACTCGAATTCAAGAGGATTGAACTTCAAAAAGGTAATGTCTTCACCCTGTAATTGATTCTAACATTGGATAATGATTATAGACTCTAGTTCATGAGTTATGTGTTGATGGGTTTGATAGAAAAACATGAACATTTATGGGTCTGGGTTGTTGATTGTTGATTTTTGATTAGTGGTTAAGGGTGTTGCTTACCTTATGGGTGATGAAGAATGATGTTGATTATAACCATTTGAGACTTTAGAATTTATCTTGGAGCAAGAGAATAGATTATTGGGTGTAGAAACACCATTAATAAGGGCTATGAAGATTTATGCCACCAAGTATTTGATAAAATGCCTAAGTGACCAGAACATGACTATTATTGCTAATTTGGAATCACTTTGAACTCTATTGATATAGATTAAAGTTGAAAGGGTTGGCGAATGTTGTATTATGATCAAGAATGTTCTATATGTTTGGGAATGTTAATGATCCTCCCTACACTATGTTTATTTTACCACGTTACCAATTGACTCAGAAATATAGTTAAGCCTAGTTCCTTGAATAGTTGCAGAACTCCTATTCTCTAGCTTCGTAACTCGTTCATGACTTTCATTCTGAACGTTGTGAATAGTGCGTAATCAATATAGACTTAGGTTTGATTCCCATGAGTCTCAGTCTGGATTACTCAGAATGTCATAAACAGTTGAAGTTTCAATTTTCATAAACAGTTCTTGAATACATGTCTCAGTCTAGCTCTATTCAGCATTCAAGTATCATGTAACTCAGTATGGTTCAATATTTCAGTATCACGTATTTCAGTATGATTCTCAGTTCCTGAATGTTGAACACCTGTATTTGGGCCTGAGTCCGTAGTTTATATGTTTTATGCATGTTTGGGCATGAGGCCGTAGTTTATGTTTTATGCATTGTTCGGCCTGAGGCCGTAGTTTATGATTTATGCATTGTTGGGCCTAAAGCTGTAGTTATGTATATGTATACTTAGGCCTGAGGTTGTAGCTTGTGCACATATATATTGGGCCCGAGGCCATAGCTTATTCAGATAAACAGGTTGTTCATCATTCAGAAGAGGGAGTATTCATATCCTTACTTCCTTTCAGTTCAATTATTAGTTATCAGTTATTATTTCAGTATTCGGTTATCAGTTATCATTTTCGATTTTGTTTCAATAATTATCATTTCAGTTATCAATTATCAATTCTCAGTCATCAGCTTAGTTTCAGTTTCAGTATTTATAATTCTTTCTTTCAGTTGCTTTACATACCAGTGCAATTCAAATGTACTGACGTCCCTTTTTGCCCGGGGCCTGCATCTCTCGATGCAGGTAATGATTTACAGGTTGACGATTCAGAGCGCTAGGATTCTCGTACTAGCTATTTAGTGATCCCCAGTTCTTTCAGGTCATTATCATTACCTTACATCCTTCAGTATTTTTAGACAGTCAGTTTATTTAGTACTTCATTAGAGGCTTCATAGACTAGAGTAACATTTAGACAGAGTCACAGGCATTTAAGGTTAAGCAATGTTGCTACATATATGTTTCAGACTTATATTAGTGTTTCCGCATTTGATTTACATCGTTTAGACTTTCAATATATCAGCATGTGTTAGTTTATCTTCTGCATTCAATATGTTATGATATCACATGTTGATTCAGCCAACCAATTGGTTCGCTCAGTCACATGTAGTCAAGCACCGAGTGTCGTGTTACGTCCAAGCCCAGGTTCGGGGCGTGACATGCTCGTCCGCTTTCGGGGTATGAAGCAGTGGCGGGCTTGGCAATTATCGTTTTAGTTATTCTAAGGCTTGTTGGCATTCCAGGGTCCATGCAAAATTACTCTTCTTCTTAAGCAGTGAGAAGAATCGGTGACTTCTATCTGAGGACCTCGAGATGAATCTCCCTAAGGCGGCTATGCGCCATGTTAACCTTTGTACGACCTTGACATTATCCGCGACCGTGATATCTTCGATGGCTTTGATTTTATCGGGGTTGATTTCAATCCCCCGATTCGATACCATGAAGCCGAGGAACTTGCCCAAGACGACCACGAACACACACTTCTCCGGGTTGAGCTTCATGTTGTATTTTCTTAGTATGTCGAAGGTCTCCTGAAAATATTTCAAATGGTCCTCTGATTGCAGGGACTTAACTAACATGTTGTCAATATAAACTTCCATTGATTTTCCTATTTTTTTCTTCAAACATTTGATTTACTAGGCGTTGATAAGTTGCACCAGCATTTTTTTAGTCCGGATGGCATTACGTTATAACAATAAGTGTCGTATTTAGTGATAAACGAAGTCTTTTCCTAATCCTCCGGGTTCATCTGTATTTGATTGTACCCGGAGTAGGCATCAAGAAAACTGAGAATCCCGTGGCCGGCTGTGGCATCGATATTCGGCAAAGGAAAAGAATCCTTAAGGCATGCCTTGTTCAAGTCCTTATAGTCTATGCACATTCTAAGTTTTTTCCCTTCTTAGGGACTACCACTACATTTTCTAACCATTGGGATATTTTACTTCCTGAATGGACCTATTTTGAGAAGTTTGGTTACCTCATCCTTGACGAATGCATTCTTAATCTCGGACTAGGGACTTCTTTTTTGTTTTACCGGACTGATATTCGGGTCTAGGCTTAGCCGATAGGTAGTGATTTCTGGTGGGATCCCTGTCATATAAATATGCGACCAGGCAAAGCAATCCATGTTAGCTTTAAGGAAATGAATAAGTTTGTTTTTGAGCTCAGGGGTTAGCCTTGTCCCCAGGTATATGATACGCTCAAATTACACCTTAAAATATTGTAAAGCGATCGATGTCAAATAACGTAACCCAACGAGGTTGGGGTCGAATCCCACAGGGAATATGCATGAAAAGTTTACTTGAGTAGTGTGAATCTTAACTTAACTCGTATTTCTATTCCGTTAGAGTAACAAAAGTATTGTAGTAGATTGAATTGTAATTTAGTGAAATAACAACAAGGATGATTAAATAAGGTCATAATTAATTTGATTATATAAACCAAGGTTGTGTCCCCTTAATAAAATGTAACGCTATCGGTGTTAATATGATATATTTCTAATGGAAAGTCCTTTTGATATGCAATTGATTTCTAAATGACTATCCAATATTTTCTAATAGTTGGGTAGTATTTCTCTTTATGACTTTTCCAAATATAAAAGAGTTGAAATTAAGAGTAATCAATTTATGCCAAATAAAATACACGTATTCCTAAGCGATTCCATTGAACAAGACTTAACTCCTTGAGTTTTTGATATTTACTCCTACCAAACCCTAACTCACTTTTCCAAGTAGAGAAAGAATATAATGGCGCTTGTTAATGTTTGCAACCACTAACAATAAAAATAAAGAATGAGAGGTAAATAAATATCAACCAACCATTATACTTATATTCAATGTTAAACACCCATTGACATTACACCCATTTAGGGTCCACAATCTTAGTATTTAAAACTAGCCACACATGCTAAAATACAAAAGTAAAGGAATATTAAATGTCATAAATGTTTACAAAAGTGCAAGATTCTTCACTTCAAAGCTTCCAAAAGATGATACTATTCAAAGTTTGTATTGTATCTCTTTTTCCAGACAAGATGCTCCCACAAAACTCCAATAAATCTATTTATAGTGGGCTAAAACTCAGGGCTATTTCGGACAAAAATGCCCTTTCAGGTCAAATATGCGACCGCATTTCTGTCGTATAATAGATAAGTGGGTCGTATTCTCTTTACGCACACCGCATCTTCAAAACCCTAGTTCCAGGAAGTCACCGCATTGTTGATATGCGGCTGCCACTAGTGTCATCGCATTTATGCTCTCAGTCACTTCTATAGGAGGTTTGCGATCCATTATACGGCCCGCAAACCTGTTATACGGTCTCATAATGGACCGCATTTCTTCACTTCGATTTGGCCACACTAACTGTTGGAATTTATGGTTCACCTGGGCATTATGCGGTTCGCATGTTGGATTTGCGGTCCACATTTTCAACTATGCAGTCGCATTTTGCCCACTCTTGTCTTTCTTCGACTTTTTGATTCCATTTCCATGTTTTTGGGTCCTCGAGCTTCATGCACTGCAAAACATCAAAATTACATAAGTATAAAAGACAATTACATTTAAAACGAGCTAAAATCTACGCAATTGGTATTAAATGTGCCGAAATTCTTCGGCACATCAACACCCCGAACTTAAACTCGTGCTTGTCCTCAAGCAACTAAAACAACTCTATCCTATTCTAGACTCCAACTAAATGACATGAAACACTAGTGACCGTGGACGGTGTTAATCGTCAGTATTACAAAGAAACTGATCAACTTGTGAACTTTGAGCCTCGACCAATTTGACAAAACGTTACTCTCAACTGAGTGCCTTTGCATTCGACTTCAAGAGCTCAACTTCTGTTAAACCTCACAGTTCATATGCCCTCACCAGAAAGAAAGTCCCAAACTCACAATATTTACAATGACAACAAAAAGGGATATATTAACAAAGACACTCACTCTCACAAAGAGTTTCAAGTGTTACAACACATCATACCATAAGCTTGCCCTTATTTTAATTCGTCGCCTATTCAAGAACATTATGTTGGAGATCCCATAAGGAATTTTTAATCTTGTAATGTAGGCTTAGGGAAGGGTTGGATAAACATTTGGGTACAAGTGACTACACCCTCCTTGAACACTACTCACATTTTTCTTTCTTGGTGTCCTTTGTTTCTTTTCAAATCACACAGCCCTCATTGGCTCCTAGTTACCAACATCGAACCACCTTAAATACCTCTCTAATTTTCTTCAATGCTCCATATTTCTCTCTCTCTCTATATATATATATATATATACAAATATTTCTTTTTATTTTTATTTTTATTTTTTTAATTTTTTTTATTTTATTTTGGAGCTTGAATAATTTCATGTGAACACTTTGAGGTATAGGTTCTTACACTCACTGTACAACCTTACCAATTTCCAACTTGATACCACACCCCTAACTTAGGCTTTTAGCCTCATTCTCAATATTCAAGGAGGGACGGGTTCAAAAGAGAGAATTATTTTATAAAATGGGAAATGTTTGTAATGAGGTGACCAAAGAAAAGGTTAAAGGCTCAAATGGGGTAACTAGTGATAATGTCTATAAAATGGGTAGATTGAAAGGCTAACTGGGTTTTCAAATAACACAAAGACTGCCTAGGGTCATTTCTCCAACTAAATGTACTTACCATTAGCATCGAAAGAACAATCGGGCAAGTTCTAGATGACATAAGTAAACACGAGAATTATTTACACAAAACTAACACATATGGGACATGAACTGTTTGGCTCAACATAGTTTAACACTTGGGAACTCGGAGATAATTCTAAGTAAGCATAGAGTCACAGAGCGAGCCTCAAGTTCACCTAGATGATCAACAATATTTGTTTTTTTTTAAACAACGGAAGGGTACATGTTATTTACTGCCATGCATGATTGAAACTAGACACTCACACCAAACCGGTCAAAATGTTTCATCCTACTGCCATGGTTCTACTATTACACCCTTGGAAAAGAATCCGACGAAGAAAAACCAAGGGGAATTCATTGCTAATTACTAAAGATGTACATGCATACAACTATCTAATTGTTTTGGGTTTTTTTTTATATACAAAGATAACACAATTATATACTAGAGTTGAAGAGGAAAGAGGAATTTGCTTATATATACCATCATTAAAAATATGTACAAGATTTCAAAAATATATACAATATATACAAGGATATCCCACCCCCAACTGAAAATCATGCATTGTCCCCAATGCATTAGAATTGAAAAACAGAGTATTAGGGGCTCCCTGATGCGCACTAAGCGCTATGGGAGTCTGTAGACTACTGAATGGTGTTGGGGTTACCCTATGGTACTGGGGCTGGGACTGATGAGATTGCATCCTGAGGAGTGCCCTCCAGGGGTGGAGGAGGGACCTCCACCTGCTCTGATGATGGGACCGGGGCCTGGGAGCTGCTAGCCTCGCCTGCTGATGGCGGAATGGTAGATGATGTGGCTCTAGTGACCATGTCTGCTAGAGAATTCTCAATCACCATCTGAATAGATTCTTCTTCTTCCTTTTCTGCAGCTGTAGGGACGGCAACCTGCTTTCCTTTCTCCTGAGGATCCTCATCCTCATCGGACCATGACTCCTCATCGGTATCCTCCGCGTCTGTCTCCCCAGCCTCGAACTCGGCAGAGTGTCCGGAATCATCCCCAGAAGGGATGTCAATGTGTGCAGGGGGAGCTGGAGTCAGGGAAGCCCCAGCAGTCTGTGGCTTAGGAGCTGTCATCAGTGTGGAGAAGTCAAGGTCTAACCCTGCCACAGACGTGCCCGCTCCCTGCTCTCATTCCTTGGGCATGAAGGAGGATAGATCGAACTCTAGATTTTGCATTTTGTGGAGCTCGATCTTCAGTGTGTCAACCTCATCACAAAGCTTGGGTAGGCCTCCAACCTCACCCCGCTCCACCCTCTCAAGTCGTACCTCAATCCGCTGGAGGCAATCCTCATACAATGCATGTTGTTGCTAGGGTGTTGTCACAGAGGACTGGATAGAAGTAAGAGCCTGCCTCATCAGAGTGGGGAGGTCCTTCAGAAGCCAGTCTACGTTCGTATTGGCATGCTGAGCTAAGAGACCTAGCCTCGAAAGAGCTGGCAGTGCAGCAGAAGGTTGAGCAATAGTGGCTTAATAAGTGGATTGTAGAGTGGCAGTGAATGCCACTGTGGCCGAAGGAGAAGTAGGTGGATGGGAGTATGAGATGTCTGTAGCAGCAGAAATTTGGATCTGAACCTCTGGAAGAGCAGCAGCTACCTGTGGCACCGCGTCACTGATGCACGTGATATCAATATCCTTCAGCGCTTTCCCAATCTTGTCATGGTTTGGCAGTGAAGGGACTTCACAGCCTTACAGAGGGCTGTGATCAAGAATGGGAAGGGAAGTGACGTGGCTGTCTGGTTGGCACGGACCCTAACTCTCGGAAGATAATGTCACCCACATCTATCTTGATCCCAGTCATAATGCATGCAATGAGAAGAGCTTTCTCAATGTTTATGTGAGTCTCATTCCTGGATGGTGTCAAGTGAGAGGTAACAAAGCTGAGCTAGAATATACCTCTCGTGTAAGATTTTCCTTGAATATTTTATGCAGAGGGTCAATCCAAGCAGGGGTCCCCTTTGCGATCACTGAGGCAATCCAGGCACGCTCACCATCTCTATTGGCCCATTTGGCCTCATACTCAGCTGTGCCCGGACTCCAGCTTTTAAAGTACAGGTCATTTATCGTGCCCTTGTCACAAAGAACCGACTTCCCCCGAACAATGACCGACTCACAGAAGACCTTGTTGCGCTTGTGATGAGCTGTTCTGGAGGCCCCGTAGGATGCATAGAACTCTCGCACTATTGTTTCAATAAAATAATCAGGCACCTCAGTGAAGCAATCCCAGTTTCTATCCTTGATATTCTCCAGTATGTGAGGGTACTGCTCCTGTAGTCCGTTCAGACTCAACTGTTTTTCTTCGAGGATTTTTCATTTTGTGAGACCGTCTTTATACAGACTCCTAGAGCCCGTGACCTCACACCAGAGCTGGAAATCATCTCCCCTCTTTCGTCTTGCCTCAGCCTATAGGTCGACTGAGGGCAAGGTCTCCTCCTCATCAGACTAGGAGGGATGTTGAGCAATAGGTCGGGATGGTTCTTGTCGTGAACGTTTGGCTTGTTGTGCTAGATGGCCGGATGAGGTCCTCTTTTTACCAGCAATAGATTTCTTCGGATCCATATCTATAAATAAACAAAGTGTTAGCGACATAGCAGACATCAAAGAAAAATATTTCAAAGAAGGTCGAATATGCAACAGGTTATGCGGTCGCATAACCACTATGCAGACCGCACACCTGTCGCAAAAAATCAGTCTACAAGAAGGGAAACAATTATGCGATGAAGTATGCGATCACATAACCATTATGCGGTTCGCATAACCATCGCAAAACTGGGCACTAGAAAATATCATCACACTATGCGATCCCAAACCCACCGCATAGATGGATATGCGATCGCAGAACTGCTGCAAACAACATGCCATGACTGGCCAGCGACTGCTTGGCTGTGCGGTGGCTTTGCGGTCCGCATATTGCCTATGCAATCGCAAAGCCATCACATTTGTTCATCTTCCTCAGGTCACCTAGGGTTTCCTATGTTGCACGAATGAGGACCACACATCGACTTTGCGGGCCGCAGAAAGGCATCGTCCCCACGTTTTGCTTCACTACCCATCACGCTTAACCAACTAATTATGCAGGAACTCCCCATTATGAGCATCTAACCCCAAAGAACAAAACAAATTAAACAGAAAACAAATGACTAAAAGTTACGTGAACAACAAACACAAAATTAAAACTAAAAATAATCAGAAATGAGGTAAGGGAGAAGGACATACCAGAGGTAGATGAATGAGATACACGCAATGAATTTATCCAAGCAATGTGATTCACTTTGTCTAAGTGCAAACTAGTTGTAGTCCTCTCTTCTTTTCTTTTTTTGTTTTTGTTTTTGTTTTGTTAAAGTGCGAATTGTGTGCAAATGACAGGGGTTATGTGAAGTGGAAGAGGTTACTTACCTGGTGAGAATGCGGTGCGTAAGTGACCGCATAACACATTATGCGACCGCATAAGTGTTATGCGGTGATGTTAGCTCAGATTGCTCAAAGCCATTATGCGGTGCACCTTTGCGATCGCATAAATGATATGCAGTCCGCAAAGCGCACATCTTCGCCGCATTGAGGCAGCCAATTTTGCCCGAGCCAACTGTCCAGGTATGCGATGACTATGCGGTCCGCATAGTAAATATGCGACCGCATACGTGTAGCAAACCTCCCTTAGTGATTTTTCTTCCATTTCATGCGTAATTTCACCCTGTTTTATGATCTTTTGGATCACCTGCACTCTAGCACACACTTTAAATTGCTCAATTCAATATATCTAACCAAAATTAAAAATTAAAGAACAAAAAGGATGTTACCACACATGGGTTGCCTCCCATGAAGCGCTTGATTTAACGTCGCGGCACGTCGAAGTTGGCCCCTCTTCGGGCTTACTCATTGGTCGGGCATGGACCATCTTTGAGAGCCAACTGTTCCACCAAGTGTTTTTTACCATCTTTTTCCAAGTAGTGTTTGACTCGCTGGCCATTTACCTTGAAGGTTCGGAGCCCATCCTCAGATTCTAATTCCACAGCTCCAAAAGATGATACATCTACCACCTTGAACAGGTCGGACCACTTTGTTTTTAGCTTGCGCGGAACAATTTGAGCCTTGAGTTGAAGAGAAAAACCAAGTCACCCGACTTGAACTCCCTTTTCAAGATATTTTTGTCGTGGATGAACTTCATCTTTTCTTTGTACACAGCTGCACTTTCATACGCATGGAAGCGGAATTCCTCCATTTTATTGAGTTGTGTTAACCTCAAATTTACAGCTTCAGCCCAGTCCAAGTTCAACCTTTTTAAAGCCCACATGGCTTTGTGCTCCAGTTCTACGGGTAGATGACAAGCCTTGCTGAAGACTAACCGGTAAGGTGAAGTACCAATAGGGGTTTTGTCGTGTTGTATCCCCCCAATGCATCATCTAGCTTCCTTGACCAGTCGGTCCTGTTGGCATTAACAATTTTTGCTAGAATATTCTTTATCTCCCGGTTCGAAACTTCAACTTGGCCACTTGATTGGGGATGATAAGGTGTGGCCACCTTATGCCTGACGCCATATTTCTATAGTAGCCCCGTGAAAGACTTGTTACAGAAGTGAGACCCACCATTACTAAGAATGGCTCTAGGAGTGCCAAACCGTGTGAATATATTTTTCTTTAAGAATGTGGTTACACTCCTTGCCTCATTGTTTGGTAGGGCAATTGCTTCAACCCACTTGGACACATAGTCCACATCCACCAGGATAAGTTTCATACCACATGAGCTTACAAAGGGGCCCATAAAGTCAATTCCCCACACATCAAAGATCTCGACCTCCATCACAAAGTGCATTGGCATTTCATGCCTCTTAGAGATTGATCCCTGCCTCTGACATTGGTCACAAGCCTTGACCATTTTATTTGCATCTTGATAAATCGACGGCCAATAATAGCCATATTCAAGTACCTTTACCGCCGTTCGATTACCCTCATGATGACCCTCAACCGGTGAGTCATGGAATGCCTTTAGAATTGGAATCATCTCTTCTTCTGGAACGCACCTCCTAATGATGTTATCAGCACAAATACGGAACAAGAATGGTTCTTCCCAATAATATTGCACACTCTCTCTAAAGCTTCTTCTTTTGGTAAGCTTCCAACCCATCCGGAATGAGGTCACTAACCAAGAAGTTAGAAATATTGGCATACCAAGGAGTAGATGAAGAAGACAATGCCAAAATATGCTCATCAGGGAAAGCATCATTGATGTCAAGATTTTCCTTCGGTCTCCCGTCTTCTTCAAGCCTAGAGAGATGATCCGCCACTTGGTTTTCTGTGCCCTTACAGTCCTTGACCTCAAAGTCAAATTCTTGCTATAGGAGGACCCACCAGATTAACCTGGGTTTGGCATCTTTCTTTTCCATGAGATAGAGAAGAGTGGCATGGTCGGTATAGACCACCACCCTAGACCCCAACAAATAAGCTCAGAACTTTTCAAAAGCATATACAATGGAAAGAAGCTCTTGCTTTGTCACAGTATAGTTCACTTGTGCCACGTTGAGTATCTTTATCGCATAATAAATGGGATGAAGAACCTTGTTATGTTGTTGACCCAGAACTGCTCCAATAGCTACACCACTGGCGTCACACATGAGCTCGAATGGAAGAGACCAATCCGGTGTGACAATAATGGGTGTCGTGGTGATCTTCTCTTTTAGCTCCTCAAATGCCTTAAGTTACTCTTTTCATCAAACACAAACTTGGTGTCTTTTTCAAGGAGCTTGCATATAGGGTTTGCAGTTTTGGAGAAGTCCTTGATAAAACGCCGGTAAAATACGGCATGCCCTAAAAAGCTTCTGACACCTTTTATCGATGTTGGTGGAGGAAGTTTGGAGATGATTTCAACTTTTGCTCGATCAACCTCTATGCCATGTTTTGAAATATTATGTCCCAAGACAATGCCTTCGTCCACATACCCCTCCATGTCTTCTCCATCAAAATTTACCAAGATTGCCGCCAAGGCCTCACCAAGGCACTCTTCCTCCATCTTCATGTCACTAGCATCCTCGACCTCGTCAACAACATCTATTTCCAAGATTCCTTCATATGCATTCGGCAACTTCAAACCCTAACTAGCTTGGAAAGTGACTTCCTCATCATTCACTCGGAATTTGATTTCTTCGTTCTGAGTCCATAAAATCTCTTCCCGTGGAAAGGAATGGTCTTCCCAATAAGATAGGAATTTCCTTGTCAACCGCAAAATCAAGGATAACAAATTCGGTCAGGATAAGGAACTTCCCCACTTTTACTAAGACATCATCAACAATACCCACGGGTCTCTTGATTGAATGGTCGGCCATTTGAAATCTTATACTTGTAGGTCTTGGCAACCCCAATACCGCTTGCTTGTAAATAGCAAGAGGCATCAAATTTATGCTAGCACTATTATCACAAAATGCCCTTGCAAAATCTCTCGACCCGATAGTACATGGAATGGTGAATGATCCCGGGTCTTCTTTCTTCTCAACGGTGGTTGTGGCAATAATAGCACTAACCTGAGTCATGTTCACCACTTCATTCTTGGTGGATCTCTTCTTGGTCATCAAGTCTTTTAAGTATTTGGCAAATCTCGGCATCTCTTGGAAAGCCTCCAAGAAAGGGATGTTTACTGACTATTGCTTCAAAATATCATAGAACTTCTCAAATTTTCCATCATCTACCCTTCTTGCAAGCCTTTGAGGGAATGGAGAAGTAGGTCGAGGAATCGGTGGAGGAGATTTTGGGGTCTCCTTCACCTTTTCCTTAACCTACTCATGCTTTGCTTTTTGGATTTTTACCTCTTGGGAGGGATTCTCACTTTCAACAACAATCGGCACTTCGACTTGTGCCTCAACTTCTTTCTCAAGATCATCTACCTCAACTACTTGTTCACTCTCACCTTGAAGGACCTTACCGCTTCTAGTCGTAATAGCCATGCAACAAGAAGATGAACCGCTCACATTCCCCTTTGGGTTGACAATTGTATCACTTGGAAGAGTACCTTTTAGCTTAGAGTTTTGTTCTCTTGACAAGTCTCGCATTTGCATTTCAAGCTTTTGTATAGAGGCGGTTTGTGACCCCACGATTTCGGACATGTCCTTCATTGTAGCATCACCTCTCTCTTGATTTTGCAAGATCTTTTCAAGCATCCCTTCTAACTTAGATTCATTTGAAGAACCCTCCTTGTAATAATTCCCCTTCGGTGGAACATAGGTGTTGGAGCTTCGGTTGGCATAATTGCTACTGTTGTTGTTTCAATTACCTTGACTCGGCCCACCTTGGTCATTGCGCCAATTTTGTTAGCCTTGCCCTTGCGGGTTTGGCCTCCATTGATTTTTATGGAGATATCCTCCTTGAAAATTATGAACATAGTTGGCTTCTTCAAACTCTTGATTTCCTGTCGGTTGCATGTTTTCCACAACATTTAACTTCTTCGTTTGGCTCTCCGTGAACATCTTTGTCAACACATCAATGTTGGTGTCAAGACTGAAAATCAATTTGTATCTCTCTTGATTTTCTTTGATCATGTTAGTAAGAGAGGGAGTACCATAATAAATTTCACCACTAGCATCTTCGGAATGCCATGCTTGATTGTGTTTGGCCATTTTATCCAGAATTTGTGTAATCCGGGTGAATGATTTGTCCATGAAAGATCCGTCTGCTGTATTTTTGCTATGGACTGAGACAATGGATCCAAAATCATGTAGAACTTCTCCATCAGAATGCCATCCGGAAAACCATGGTTCGGTGACCTCACTAAGTACAACTTGAATCGGTCCCATGCTTCATGTAAGTGTTCTTCTGGTATTTGTTTGAAGAAGAAGATTTTATCTCTAAGCTCAAACTTCTTTCTCTGAGGGAACCACTTTGAAAAGAAGGTACGAACAATCTCGGGCCAAGAAGTGATAGATTGAGGAGGTAGATTTTGAATCCACTTTCTTGCTTCTCCAGTCAATGAGTATTTTAATACTCGCAATATCAAGGCGTCGTCTGTTACATTGTTCTGCTTATGCATGGTGCATACACCCAAGAAGTTCCTAAGGTTTTGCGTTGGATCATCATCGGTAGAGTTTCTGAATAATCCTTCTGATTTAAGCATTAGAATTAACCCATGTTCTACTTTGAATGTAGTAGCTTCCACCTGTGGAGGAAGGATAAAATTGGTATCATCAAGATATTCCTCAATGTCCGCAAAGAGATTATCATCTTCCTCAAACTCGCCAAGCAAATAAAGCAAAATGTGATGGAATAGAAAAGATGTAAAGTAAAGTGCACACTAGCTAGTAATTTCAAAACCGTATTCCCCGGCAACGGCGCCAAAATTTGATACGCTCAAATTACACCTTAAAATAGTGTAAAGCGATCGATGTCAAATATAGTAACCCAACGAGGTTGGGGTCGAATCCCACAGGGAATAGGCGTGAAAAGTTTACTTGGGTATTGTGAATTTTAACTTAACTCGTATTTCTATTCTGTTAGAGTAACAAAAGTATTGTAGTAGATTGAATTGTAATTTGATGATCCGTAAAAATACCACTAGAAGAACCTGAGCCTGCTCTCCATTTCCACTGTTGATGCAATAGAAGCTCTTAATGCAATATCTGGTGGTGAAGACATTCTCGCTGCTACAATTGGAGTTGACGGTCCTAGTTCTGTTACAGTAAGAGCTGATGATTGAATAAGTTCGTAATTAATTTGACTATCTAAACCAAGGTTGTGTCCCCTTAATGAAATGTAATGCTATCAGTATTAATATGATATATTTCTAATAGAAAGTCCTTTTGATATGCAACTGATTTTTAAATGACTACCCAAGCGATCCTAAGTGATTCCATTAAACAAGACTTAAAACCTTGAGTCTTTGATATTTACTCCTACCAAACCCTAACTCACTTTTCCAAGTAGAGAAAGAATATAATGGTGCTTGTTAATGTTTGCAACCACTGACAATAAATGAATAATGAGAGGTAAATAAATATCAACCAACCATTATACATATATTCAATGTTAAACACACATTGACATTACACTCTTTTAGGGTCCACAACCTTAGTATTTAAAACTAGCCACGAATGCTAAAATACAAAAGTAAAGAAATATTAAATGTCATAAATGCTTACAAAAGTGCAAGATTCTTCACTTTAAATCTTCCAAAAGATGGGACTATTCAAAGTTTTGATTGTAGCTATTTTTTCAAACAAGATGCCCCCATAAAACCCCAATAAATCTATTTATAGTGGGCTAAAATTCGGGGCCAATTTCGGACAAAAATGCCCTTCCAGGTCAAATATGCGACTGCATTTCTGTCGCATAACAAATATGCGGTCCGCATTCTCTTCACGCACACTGCATCTTCAAAACCCTAGTTCCAGGAAGTCACCGCATTCCAATTATGTGGTCCGCATTGTTGATATGCGGCCGCATAGTGTCATTGCATTTATGCTCTCAATCACTTCTATAGGAGGTTTGCGATCCATTATGCGGCTCGCAAACCTATTATGCGGTCGCATAATGGACCGCATTTCTTCACTTGGATTTTTCCACACTGACTGTTGGACTCTGCGGTTCACCTGGGCATTATGCGGTCCGCATGTTGGATTTGCAGTCCGGATTTTCAACTATGCGGTTGCATTTTGCCCATTCTTGTCTTTCTTCGACTTTTTGATTTCATTTCCATATTTTTGGGTCATCGAGCTTCATGCACTGCAAAACATCAAAATTACATAAATATAAAAATTGCATTTAAAACGATCTGAAATCTACGCAATTGGTATTAAATGTGCCGAAATTCTCAGACACATCAGTGTACTTTTCGTTCGGGCTGGTGGTCGATCAATGTGACGTGTTCCAGCTCTTTGACCGTTGACTTGGTGGCGTCGAGGTCATCGGGTATTATGAAGGATCGAGGTATCCAGTAGTCGTCATCTTCGTTGATCCCTTGCTCCTACGATTTGGTCGAGGCTAGTGTCTGTGGTTGTAATTTGGCCTCCTACTTTCCCTTCGACTCTGATCCCTTTGTTGATGAGATTGTCAATACCAGTATCACTTCATCGACTACAAATATCTCCTTGGCGGCAGGTTGTTCCCCGTAAACTATTTTTACTCCCTACGGTGTTGGGAACTTCAGAACTTGGTGTTGGGTTGAAGGTACCGACCTCATGTTGTGAATCCAGGGCCTTCCGAGCAGAGCGTTGTATCTCATGTCGCCCTCAATCACATGGAACTTTTTTTCTTGAATGGTCCTGGCTACGTTTACTAGCAAGATAATTTCACCTTTGGTAGTTTCATTCGCCATGTTGAAGTCGTTAAGAACCCGAGCTGCGGGCACAATTTGATCCTATAGGCTGAGCTGCTCCACGACCCTCGATCGAATAATGTTGGTCGAGTTTTCTGGATCAATCAAAACACGTTTAACTTGAATTTTATTCATAAGAACATATATTACCAGTGCATCATTGTGGGGTTGTGATATCCCCTATGCATCCTCGTCATTGCAAGACAAGGTCCCTTCCAGCACATAGTCTCGAGTTCGCTTTTCCCTCGTGATCGACACCTTGGTGCGATTGAATATGTGTTCTTGTGGAATATCGACCCCACTAACGATCATGTGAATCACATATTGCGGTTCTTCCTATTTGAATCCCTATCTCTGAAGTGGTTCTTATCTCGGTCGCTCAAGAATTCTCGATGGTGACCCTCGTTGAACAAACGGGCTACCTCCTCCCTTAACTATCTGCAGTCCTCCGTTCTATGACCATGAGTACCATGGTATTTGCATATTTGGTTAGGATTCCTATGAGTCGGATTGGTCTTTAGGGGTCATGGCCATCTGGTATCTTTGATCCGCCCAATGACCGATACATTAGCTGATGCATCAACGCTAAAGTTGTATTCTGATAGTCGTGGTGCTTCTGTGGGATCGATATTTTTATCGAAACCACTCTTACTCATGAGCCCTCGGGAGCTCTGCCCTCGATCATTTCTTCGATCACTTCTAATGGGGTTGTGTCCAGGACCACTATTTCTCCGATCTCCACCGTATAGTTGATGTTGATCTGTGTTCGATCGGGGTTTTCTGTCGATGTCCCTTTGAATTCTGCCGACAGGCCTGTTTGGATAAACGAAACCTGAAGGAGCTCCCAACATATCATCCTCGACCCTGATTTTTGGCTGGTACCGATTATGTACATCGGCCCAGGTCACAGCTGGATACTCAATTAAATTTTGCTTTAGCTGTCGTGAGGCCATCGAACTTCGTACATTCAAACCTTGAGTAAAATGGATGGTCCAATCATCTCCGACCGGGGGTAGGTCCATAAGTTCCATCCAGAACCGAGATATAATTCTCTTCACATTTCGTTGTCTTTCTACTTCACTTTGAAGAGGTCTGACTTCCTAGTCTCGACCTTTATTGCTCCGGCGTGTGCTTTGACGAAGGAATCTGCGAGCATGGCGAAGGAATCAATGGAATTGGGAGGCAAGTTGTGGTACCATATTATCACCCCTTTCGATAAATTCTCTCCGAAGTTCTTCAATAAAACGGACTCAATCTCATCATCCTCTAAATCGTTCTCCTTTATTGCGCATGTATAAGAAGTGACATGCGCATTGGGGTCGGTGGTCCCATTATACTTAGGTTTTTCTGGCATGCGAAATTTCTTTGGGATGGTCTTAGGAGCCGCACTTGGGAGGGGAGGAGGCTTCTGCACGAACTTCTTTGAATCCAAACCTTTCAGAATCGATGGTGCCCCCGGTATTTGGTAAACTCGGGAGTTATACGTTTCTAATTTTTTGTCATTTTCTTCAATCTTTTTCTCCTCCGATTCAATTCGCTTTTTAATATCTTCGAGCATCTTCATAATGGAGGGTTCAGTCTCTGATTCATTCACGTTTGACCTCTCCGGTACTAGTTCGTCCATGTTAATAACTTCTGGTGAGGGCTCGGGTTCAACCCTACTCGGCGCTCTGTTCTGATTTTGGAGTTGCTCTATGGTAGTTTGTTGAGCCTGTATCATTTCAAATATTAGTCGAAGGATGAATCCTCCGTCTTTGCCACCCTGTGTATCTTGACCGGCTGGTCGAGCGTCTCTACGAACGCTACTCTCTGGATCGACACCCAGATTTGCATTTAGGTCGACATAAGAATTGATGTCGACGGGATTTGCAATCGGTACCCCCTCGAGGCCAGCCTGAGGTACTTCGATCCTGGGGCAGATATATTGTTGTTTTCTCTGTGAAAATCGAGGCCGGTTTCGGCGTGGGTGGGTACTATTTGTGAGTTTGACATGTTGATCTTGAAATCAAAAATACTAACGAGAACAAGCGTGAGGCAGTATGTGTTATAAGAATTAATACCAGGCAATCACTATTATCCTTAGTCCCACGGTGGGCGCCAAACTGTTTACCCTTAAAATCAGATAATAATTAAACTTATAAATGGTTTTAAGGACATGTGATTTCACCTAGTACCAATTGATAAATATGATGATTAATGCCAATGATTAACAGTAAAGTGAAGCAAACCAGTATAAAACGCAACTTGGTCTTCGAGCTAGATCGCCCTCGAACCGGCTGAGAATTAAGTAATATGAACTAAACTAAAGAACAACAGATTTTAAGAGAGAAAAGACTATTGTATTGCTTTGATATGCGAGAGTTAGATGATTACAAATGATTAACCCCTCTTTATATAGTAGAGGATTTCACAATTCTAATTACAGAAGAAAATCCCTTGATTAGCTAAATAACTGCTCTTGATTTGATTCGTTCCGAGATTTTCACCACGATTCTCGACCTGTCACGGATATCTTAGGTTTCTGTTATTATGCTATCTTCGGTCTTGCTCGATGTGTATCCCGTTTGGTCTCGATCATCACCGGTCTCAATCTCGACTGGTACTTCAAATCCTGAGCTCGCTGCCTTATCCTCATGTCTCGGTCTTATATAATACGAGGCCGATACTCAGCCCACCATCCTGGCCTCGGTTAATCAACAAAATTGGGTGAGCCCGATTTTAACCGTATGCAATTATCACTCCAAAATAGGTAGAAAATATCTGAATTTTCCCAAGTGAAGCAAGAAAAAATTTTAACAAACAAAAGTGATTAAATTTGATGCTAAAACGCTAGGCTATTTGGTTTTGTAACTCTTTATAAATTTGTTTATCATATGTTTTTTTGTACAAGAAATATTTACTTTTATATATAAAAGATCTAAAAATGACACACGAGAGATCTTTAGGTTAGGGAATATGATGTGATCAAGTTAAACATTAATCTTAAATTTTTGTAGTACGTGTCAGGGGCGGCCTTTCCATAAAATAAGTAAAGCAACTGCTTTAGACCTCACATTTGTGGGGGCACCATTTTTTGTTACACCTAATAGGCGTATAAGAGTAAAAAAATATTCTGTGAAGTGAAAAAGTTTGACTTCTTTCTTTAACAAGTATAGAGAAGAAGGATTTGCAGCTGCTATGATTTCTGCCACGAAAATTGCACTTGAAATGAATATCGAACTCGAATTTCATAAGAAATGTATGATATACAGGAAGTAACAATTTGACGAGAATGTTGATAATAAAATCTCAAATCTTTCGAAGAGTCTTTTGGAGTTGATTACTTTATACATAGTAGACAAGGCTATTTTTTTCACTTCAAAATATATTTGAACAATTCGAAGTATATGCAAATATTTTTGATTTTCTATTTAGCGGTAAAAATTAAGATCACTAGATGATGAAAATTTGTGAAAATTGCCGTAATCTTGAATGTTCCTTAAAGCATAATAATCAATTTGATATTGATGGTTTAGATTTTCGGAATTAAAAATGTTTAAAGAAAATTGTACAATTAGAAGATAATGGTTTAATTGATACACCCGGTCAAATAAAAAGATTTGATTTTTTTTTCGATGCCTATATTTCTTATGGAATATGTTAATAACTCTTATTACAATTGCTTCACCGGAAAGAAATTTTCAAAATTAAAATTGATAAAATCTTACCTAAGATCGTCAATGTCTCAAGAAAGGTTAAATTGATTAGTTATATTATCAATTAAAAAAGACTTATTAGGAGTTATTGATTATAAGAAAATTATTAATAACTTTGTATCTAAGAAACGCTAGAAAAATAGACGTCAAATAAATAAATAATTTTTTTTAATTGAAAAAGTTAAGACACCTCGTAAAATTTGATTTTAGACCACAAAACTCGTCGGGCCGCCTGGTACGTGTCTAAGAAATATGCTTGGTTGAGAAGAAAACATTTTGAGGAGAGATTGACTCTTTTTCTTTTCCCATGCTAAAGGGGTATCTTTGCAGCGTTGCTGGTGAAATAATTAATTAGTAAACTATTTTCTTTAGTAATTAATTTACAAAGATGCCGGACATATTAATGTATGATAACGATAATAATTCACATGAGGGTAAAATTTCAATTTGATAGCAAGTCTCACATTCCAACTTGTGATACATATGGGTTAATTATTACTCCATCAATTTTAATTTATATGAATCTATTTCTTTTTTAGTTCGTGCCAAAAAGAAGGACTCATTTCTCTATTTAGAAATAATTTATCTTTATACAATGATTTATATTCACGCAAAATATATGTACTTCATTTTACACCACAAATTCAAAACTCTTTTCTCTTTTCTTAAATTACGTGCTCAGTCAAATGTGTTGACATAAATTAAAACGGAGAGAGTATTGTCCTCATGAATGACATAATTGACGCTATATAGCATGAAAGAGAGCCCTCTTACGTGCTTCACAGTACAAGAAATTGCGGGAAAATGACACAATAAGGTGTGATTTTGAATTTTTGTCCTTGCTAAACAAAAATTTCTAGAAATGACCTTTGTTGCATTTTTAGCATAATCCCCGATGGGGAAGAAAGGTCATTTCTCAAGAAAAGTGCATTTTTGTCCCCACATATATATCAATCATTCACTAGTAAGTAATGTAGTATTGCATTGCCTACTAATTCAAACAGTACTTAAGAGCAAGCTCAAATGGCAATTTTTAACTGCTGATTTTGCTCTAATAAACTCCGGTTATATTTGTTGGCCCGAGAAAGAGAATAGTTTTGAAGATTAACAAAGTAACCCAGAAATGTACCAGGTCCATCACTGGTAGACATAGATACAGGCAGAATCAAGACACGTGAGATGCACATGCAGGAGATAAGCGTATTCGGGCAGAATAAGATATCTCCTGATCGAAAAGATTGCAAAAACGATAAGGAGAATGACTCCTTATTCAGTAAGAACAGTATCTAAGATAAGGAAGGATTTTAGGAGTTGAGATTGACTAGAACTCTTCCACCAAGGAAGAGTAGCATTAGAACTCTAGTTAATTCTTTATCTACTAATCCTATATATTGCAGAATGTTCTTATTGTACAGGTACGCATAAAAGCAAAAAGTTAAACGTGAATTGAGTGCAAAATAGCAAGGCAATTTTGCAAGCAGTTCGTCTGAGATTTAAGTGTGTAAACCTGAAGCTACTTGAACCAGTTCAAAGTGTCTATCTTTTAGTCTAGTTCATTTGTAGTAGGTGATTTTATCTTGTACCTTTCAGCTTTATCTAGAAGCATTTGTTAATAGGTACTTTGTGTTTCAAGTTAGAGTTAACTTGAAGCCGTCGCAAAGGTTTGCCACAAGAGATTAGAGGTAGTCCTAGGTTTACAAAAGAGTTTTTGTAAATGAAGTTTTGGCTCACTGATTTAGTAAGAGTTTTGAAAAAATACTACTGGGAAGTAGGTCGTGGTTTTTTCACCTTTTGAGCCAGGTGCTTTCCACGTAAAAATATCTGAGTTCTTTAATTTCTGTATTTATTATTCCACAACAGTAGTAGTAGTAGTAGTAGAAACACATAGAAGAATCAGATCCTTCTATAATCTATGCACGCAAAAAATTGGACACCACACAAATCGCTCCCTCCTGTGTGGTATTGAAGTATAAAACATCAACATTCACTTGTTTTTTCCTTGGTTTACTAATGTTGGTTTGTCCACCTATTTTATTAACCTCTCACCTTCTTCCTTTTATTCCTTGTGTTTAATTTTATATGATCGTGTTTGACTACATACACATATATATTTTTTTAAAAGAAAATTAAAAAAATATGAAGCTTGTGATCTTAAGCATGTCATGATATTTTTGTAGCCTTGAAAATATATCATTAAAGGTAAATGAGAACTATAAAATTAATTTTTTTTCAATTTAAAAAGATAACATTTCCAAAGTGAAAAAGACAAAGAGAAAGAATAATTTGGAGTCAATAGGCGTTAAACTGCCTTCCAAAATAGGACAATTTATGCTACACCACCTTACCCAACACAACAATTAAAAATAGTTTCTATTTCTCCATAATCTCAACAAACATTTTGTGTTCCTCTCTGTAACTTTAGGAGAAAAATAGGTGCAGACCGTAACTCCCTTATGAAAGCTATAGCTTTTTATTGTTCTATAGTTAGGTGATCTAATTAATTACAAAGTCTCCAATCTTGCATGTCACAAACTTACTATACTTATATATAGCCTATTTTTCATATTTCTTCCTAGTAATTACAATTATGGCAAAGCTTCTATTAGTTTATGTCATATTAGTAATTCTTGCTATTGCATACTCGAGTTCAGCCACTAATTATCTGGTGGGTGATAATTCTGGCTGGGATATTAGTACTGATCTTGATACATGGTTATTAGGCAAAAGATTCATCGTTGGTGATATTCTTCGTAAGTATATATCATCTTCTCTACTTACACATTTATAGATCAATTCTTCGTAAGTATATATCAATTTTTTTTTTTTTTTGTAGTGTTCCAATTCTCAAATTACCATAGTGTGTATGAGGTAACAAAGGAGAATTTCGATAGGTGTAACACAACAAATGCACTAAAATCGAGCAGTCAAGGCAATAATAATACAACTTTCCCATTAACAAAGCCAGGGGACAATTATTTTGTTTGTGGGAATAGATTACATTGCCTTGGAGGAATGAAACTTCATGTAAATGTTGAAGAAAATGGAGTTGTTTCTCCAGCTGCAGCACCAGCAACCCAGGCCAGGGTCTCTTTTCCTACACCTTCAGCTTCCAAGAGAAATGATAACCCTTCTGCTGTTGTTCCTAGTTCTACTACTAATTTGTCTAACCATGTTGGTTTAAGTAGTTCTCTACTTTTAGCAACCCTTGGAGTCTTGTCCTTGCTGTTTTGGTTCATGTGATATTAATTGAGGATTTTTACAGTTTGTTTTGGTTTGTTTACTTGTTGGTTTTTTTACTCCGAGAAGTTGGAGTTCATCTCATCATTTGTTAATTGTACTTTTCGGGTCAATTGGTTTTTGGCTCTTTACAAATTTGTTTTTAGTTTTATGATCCTAACTCTTTTTTTTACACATGGGAGATTTATTTTTATACGTAAAAGATATATCTAATACACATAAGAGATCTAAAAATATTATTTTCTTAAATTCAAAATTATAAAAGGATATGATATACAAATAACACGTACCTTTTCTTCCATGTAGTCCTTTTTAAAGTACTTCGCCTAGAAATATTATGTTACATGAGAAAGATGTATATTTTCTAGTGGCTTGCAAAGGACAATGAGACATTTATCCGAAAAGGTGATTACATTCATTTAGGTCAAGCTTACAGAGATGGCAATGAGGCAGGGAGTCCGGAACCCAATTATTGGTTTCTGGACAAAAGTGATGTAATGTGTAGAAAAAAAAAGTTATATTTCTATATATAACGCGGTAATATATCGCGTTATACATTAAAAGAGTTTTGTCCGTTAATGTATATCATAAAATATTACCGCGCTATACATATATAGTGCCCACATTTAACGCATTATGCACTGACAATTTGACTGTCAGGTATAACGCATGAAAATACAGCACTATACCTGTATAGCGCATGAAATAAACGTGTTATACTTGTTTCTGGGCCCACTAATATAATGCACATTAAAAGAGCGCTATACATCAAAAATTTCAGCACCCCAGGCTAATCATTTCCTTATATAAAGGGGTTAGGATTTTAGGAAAATCCATTCAAAAAATATTCTAACTCCCGTTCAATTATTTCTTCTTGTTAAATTCTCAAGCATTTTTTCATAATGTCTGAAGAACGTAGAATAAGAGTTTCATTATATTGGGGGGGTGAGGTTGTGATGGAGAATAACTCTGTGAGGTACAGTTTATCTCCATAGTATCATGTTAAATTGCCACTTACAATGGAGCACGATAAATTGGTATCGTTATTATGCAAAAAAATAAGTGTGAGGAAAAGTTCGGTGAAACTTAAAGTAACCGGAAGATATCCGTATTCCGTCACTTCGCAAGGGGTTGCTTTTTACTCGGAGTTTAACATCGACGATGATGAAACTTTGAAGGATTTTCTGAGGACTCCGGATGAATATCGAAAATTTCTTGTAATCAAAATGTTGGATATGTACGTCAAGGTCGAAGACGTTCCCAACAATGAGGTTGCCCGTAGTAGGGATAACCCCCAGTCATCGGGTGGTTATTCTGGAGCAATTTTTGCCGGACAGGTTCCATATGAAAGAGTTTGCCTTGATTTAAACTTATCACCGTCGGCGAATGAGCAGCGATGAAATAATTTCTCTCCTACTTTACATAATTCACAAGACGAGTGGTAAACTTCAATTTTCTTTTGTGTTATGATGTACATTTTTGTTGTATTGAATTTGTATTAACGCTCATATCTTCCACAAGGGTTACCGGTCGGACATGAATTTTACAAGTTATGAACCCACGCGTAGTTGGAATATGCCTAGTTTTGTGTGTTGGATCATGGTGGTCCATCCGTGAGTCATCACCAACATGAAATGTCCATCATGGAATTTCACCACATTACGACTTGTAAGTGAAGTGATACAGCTATATGGAAAGTATTTATTAATTTCAGTAGCTTAATATTTTGTTGGTTGTGCAGTAAAAACGAGCAAGTTGAACCACATGTCCTCACTCAATTGCCCGAAGACGACGTATTAAATCAGGATCTGGCATATGCACAGAGTGAGGAAGAGAACAGTGATTACGACAACAATGCCGAGAAATTCGGAGACAAGACACCCTTCCCTCGTGAGGATGGTGATGAAGAGGATGAGAATGAAGGACCTGATTTGACGAAAGAGTATGCTCCACCCCCGTTTCCCCTAGACGAAGAGTGTACGAGTCCCAGGTGTCGTTTCATTCAAGGGATATTCCTTACCTTGATAACTGCCAAGCATTCCGGATGTGGAAGCTCTCATAAGGGATTTTGATGAAATTCGGACAGCAATGTGGATGAGTCTAGACTAACGGTGCTGGCAAAGAGCATGCTTTTTCCTGATAAAGCGCGCATAAGCAGGGCTTGTAAAATGCACAACATAAAAGAGTGTCGTGAGATGATGGTATGGGAGTCAAGTCCCGTTGTATACAAGGCTGCTTGTCGCAAGTGGTTTTAGCCATGTCATTGGATGTTGCGTGCGAGCAAGAAGAAGACAGGTCTATGGAAAGTGGGTAAATACATTCCCGCCCACACATGTGAAATTGACACATTCAATGGGAATCACTTCAACTTGGATATTGACTTGATTTCTCTTGTCCTTATTCCATACCTCGAAGCGTCCATAAGGTATAAAATCAAAGAGTGCATTACATCAGTTCACCAGGAATATGGCCATACCGTTACCAAAAGAAAGGCATATCTCGGGTGCAAACGAGCGTTTGAAATTGGCTATGGTAACTGGGATAAGTCATTTGCATCTCTACCGAGGTACATGGCCGCACTGCAACACTTTAACCCCGGGACGATTGTTGAATGGAAGATTGGGCGGAGTCCGGAAAAACCAGAATATATATTCAATTATGTGTTCTGGGCGTTTAAAACATCAATTGATGGTTTTTCGCATTGCCGGCCCGTAATATCCATAGACGGCACTCATTTCTATGGAAAGTACGATATCAAGTTGTTGATAGTCGTGGCAGTAGATGCTAATGGACAGATATTTCCTCTAGCTTTTGATGTTTGTGCCAATGAAAGGCAAGAGACGTAGACACTGTTTTTGAACCACTTGAAAGAGCACATTATCAAACCGCGTTCCGGTATTTGTCTAATATTTGATTGGCACGGTGGTATCTTAAGTTCTATGGAGAACTTGCCTGCATGGCAAGAACCTTATGCCTACCACAGTTACTGTGTGAGGCACTTTAAGGCCAATTTTCAGAAGGCATATCCCAACAAGGATCTGCATGATTTGATGTGGATGGCAGCAACAGATCACCAACAACATAAATTCCGGAGGCACATGGAATCTATCAGGCAAGAGGACAAGGCAGCCTATCGTTGGTTACTATGACATCACCCTGAAAAGTGGGCTTTGCATGCGCATGTTGGCAGACGATGGGGAATTGTGACTACAAACGTGTCAGAGTCTTTCAACAGGTTATTGAAGTCGGCAAGAGGATTACCTGTCACAGCCATGGTGCGGATGTCGTTCAAGCAGATGGCGGAGAGGTTTGTTGAAAGGTCTGCAGCTGTAACGTCATTGATGGAAAGGGGTGTTGAATTTATGCCAGTGTCGATGAAGAGATTTCAGAAATACAGGCGGCGAGCACATTGGCATTCATTTTTGCAGTATAATAACGAAAGAAATATTTTTGAAGTTCGTACCGCTATCCATCAAAATCGGGGAAATAATGTACATATGCTCTTGTGGTAAATGGTCCATCTACCACATGCCTTGCTCACATGCCATCAAGTGCTTTCAAAAATTTGGTTTAGGTATAACCAACTATGTTGATCAACAATATAGTGTTTCCAAGTACCTAAACACCTATAGTGGGCAGTTGCAGCCAGTGGGTGCTGAGGATTATTGACCACCGGAACCATTTAAAATGGTGTGTAACAAGTCCTATTTGCATCGAATACATGTCCAAAAGAAAATGCGTATACGGAACCAAATGGATGTTAGTGACACATTTTATGCGCGCAAATGTGATATATGCTCGCAAACAGGACACGACCTCGAAAATGTCCTTCGGTTGGTTTGGGTGGCAATAGTAATCAAGCTCGTGGTGGGTGTTCTTCTAGTGTGCCCAACTATCAATGAGTTTATGTTGTAATAATAGTTGTTTTGTTTATGTTGCAAGATTTATAAAATAAAATTATGTTTGTTAATTATGAATTGAACAACCTCCATTTCAGTTTTTAAATGATAGTTAACAACATTTAAATTTCATAACACAATATTTCAAGAGAAAAAAGCACAACAACCATAACAAGCAAAGTATAGCGCGATTAAATACTACGTTATGTGTGTTGTCTTATCGAACTGAAAAAGCTGCCCAACTGACAAGAAGTTGTTTCGTACCCGACAGAATCTTTAACACGCAAAGCATAGCGCGGTTATATACTATGTTATGTGTATATATAGCACGGTTAAATACTACGTTGTGTGTGTTGTCTTACCTATAAATAACAGGCTCATTCTAGTTATTTTCTGCGCTCAACAATAACTAATAGCAAATCTTTCAAGAAAAGCAAGGTTTTTTAACACTGTCAAAAATGGTTGAACGTCCTTATGTACCAAGGTGCGAGTGCAGCAAAAAATGCATGATCGGTAGTTGTTGGGATAATGGTGAAGTTGGACGCCGCTACTAGCACTATATGAACAAGTTTTATAAGGTTCCCGACGATCCTATTTGCAATTTTGAGGTACGGGTTGATGAACCCTGTTATCAGGAATGCTACAAAGAATCATTGCAGTATCTTAATAGTTTGTGTTTAAAACAGTGGGAACGTGAAAAACAACATAAACGGGAACTTGCAGAGGTGAAGGCGAAACTGAAAGAGGTGGATGTAACGACCCGGTCGGTCGTTTTAAGAATTAGTGCCCCGATCCCCTATTAACCGCTTCTCCCATGTCTATTTATGTTATTGGAACTTGTCGGAGCGTTGAGTGATGAAATACATGGTGATTTTGGACACATAGTCCATAAATGTGGAATTTAGCTTTAGAAATCCAGCTGTAGCTAGAGCTGTGTTAAGACGGATCTGGAATGGAATTTCGTCGACTCCGTTAGCTCCGTTGGGTGATTTCGGGGTTAGGGGCGTGTACGGAATGTGTTTTCGAGGTTGGTTGGGGATTTAGGCTTGAATTAGCGAAAGTTAAAATTTCGGCTATTTCAGCCGATAGGTGAAATTTTGATATCAGACTCAGAATGGAATTTCGAAACCGACAGCAGGTCTGTAATGTCATTTATGACCTGTGTGCAAAATTTGAGGTCATTCGGATGAGTTTTGACGTGTTTCGGCATCGGATATGAATTCTAGAAATTTCATAAGTTCTTAGGCTTGAATCTATGCATAATTGATGATTTTGATGTTATGAGATGTGTTTTTAAGGCTCGACCAAGTTTGAAAAAGGTATTAGGGTCAGTTGGTAGGTTTGGTTGAGGTCCCGTGGGCCTCGGGATTGTTTCGGATGCCCAACGGGTGAATTTGGGACTTTAAGAGCAGCTGAATCATTCTGGTTCTGGTGTCTCGCATCTGCAATGGTATTTTCGCAGGTTCGGACATGCAGGTACGAAGGGGGTGCACGCAGGTGCGGACGTAGCTTAGGCTGGCCTGACTCGCAGGTGCAGAAGAGTATCCGTAGGTGCGGAGCAGCACCTGCGACCCAGCCACAGCAGGTGCGACCCCAAGTATTTTAATGAGTTTTCGCACCTGCGATTGTGTTTCCGCAGGTGCGATCCCAGTGTCGCAGGTGCGAAACATCTGGGTTGGTTATACCAAAATCCTAGGGTTTGAAATTCATAACTCCAAAATAGATTGTGAGCTCGGGACTTGGCGATTTTCAGTGGGATTTGAAGAGGAGAACCATAGGTATCGTTTTCTAACCTTAATCCATTTGTATATCAATAATCTCTATCAATTTCCTCAATCTAATCAATGAAATTGGATGAAAACCCATGAAATTGGGATGAAATTTCCCCAAGTAGAAATCTGAGGATTTAGGGAGATTTAGACGTCGGATTTTGTTGATTCTTGTTCGAGTGGGTTCATGAGCGAATGGGTGTTCGGGAAATATAAATTTTACCTGATTCCGAGACTTGGGCCCGGGGGACTTTTTGGGCGAATTTCCTAATTTCGCGTATTAGCTTAGAAACAATTAGCTATTTTGTTCTCTTGAAGTGATATTTACATTATGCAATCGATTTGAATAGATTTTGGCCACCGAGAATCGAATACTCGTGGCAAGAGCGTGGTATTGAGTTGATTAGCGCAGTCAAGGTAAGTGGCTTGCCTAATTCTATGTTGGGGACTTCCCCTTAGGTATTTTTATACTGATTTTGTTACGTGGACGCCGTGTACGTGAGGTGACGAGTGTGTACACGGGTCATTGTTGCTAAAATCTTATTTTTACTTCCATGAAATCACTAATTTTCATTCCTATATTATTGTTTTCTGTCTTAACTGAGTAGTTAGCTTAAGAGTAAGCATGTCTACCTGTACTTACTTGATTTCCTCTTATTTGCTACTAGTTGCACCATGCTTAGGTAGCTTTACTCTATTCTTGCCTGTTGTTTTCCTGGACTCTTTAATTAAGTCGTACCTGACATACTTCTGCTTTCCATATTTAAATTGGGACTATGGACCGAGATCCGGGAGCTTTCCCCCTGTACTGCATTTCATATTTAAATTGGGACTACGGACTGAGATCCGAGAGCTTTCCCCCTGTACTGAAATGCATACTTAAATTGGGGCTGCAGATGGAGATCCGGGAGCTTTCCCCATGTACTGGATAGCATATTTAAATTGGGACTACGAACTGAGATCTGGGAGCTGTCCCCGTGTACTGCATTTCACATTTACTGTTGAGATATATGTTGTGTTGAGCCGAGGGCTCTCTTTCTGTTATAAATTCTTCTTGTTTCCATCAATCCTGTTTATCATTGCTTATCTATATCTCACTGTTTTAAATTGTATATTGGCTTGTTTTAAAAACTCAGTAGGGCCTCAACCTGACCTCGTCACTACTTGACTGGGGTTAGGCTTGGCACTTACGGAGTACCGAATGTGGAGTACTCACGCCCTTTCCTGCGCATGTTTCCCCCATGTGCAGATCCAGGCACCAGCACCCAGTATCGTGGCTAGGAGTCGTTCTAGCAGCTGCCAGGAGACCGCGAGGTAATTCTGCCGTGTCCGCAGGATCCCACGAGTCCCCTTCTACTCTAGTATAGGCATCGAGGACTTATGTACTTTTCCACTATTTTATTGTATAGATCTACATTTAGTATAGAGCTACATTTAGTACGGACCTTGTGACTATCGTGACATTCCAGGTTTTGGGAAGTGAAAGTGTACATGTTGAGCAGTTATGTTATATCTACTTGAGTTCTTTTCTGTCTTTATTTTATTGATTCTATTATTTTCCGCAAATTTTAGGCTTAGGTGCCGTCACGATACCTTTCGGAGGGCAAAACGGGTCGTGACAAGTTGGTATTTTCAGAGCGTCTGGGTTCATAGGAGTCACAAGCCGGTTTATTTGAGTCTCGTAGATCGGTGCGAAGACGTCCGTATCTATCTTCGAGGGGATATGTAACTGTTAAGAACAATCAAATTCTTTGGAATTCCTTATCGTGCTAGTTACTGTCCTCAAATTCTTAAACTCTATTCTATTCTTGATGCAGATGGTTCGTACCCGTACCGGACATACTAATGACCAGGGACCCGAGCCCCCAGTCAGATCCACCAGAGGCAGGGTCCGGGGCAGAGGACGAGCACGCGGTGCAGCCCGAGCACCGGCTAGAGCAGAGGCGAAGGAGCCCCAGCAACACCAGCTGGAGGGGCACAAGAGGTCCCTATTGTTACTCCATACCTCCAGTAGACATTGGCCCAGTTCTTGAGTGCCTTCAGCACTCTGTCTCAGGCGGGACTACTTTCGATAGCTCCATCTACTTCCCAAGCCGGAGGAGGGACACAAACTCCCGCAACCCGTACTCCTGAGCAGAGGGTTCATATTGGGCAGGTTCTAGAGTATATTCCTATGCCCCCAGTAGCTCCAGCCTAGCATGACACTAGGATAGTTGTTCCTTAGGCAGAGCAGCTCCAACTTGAGAGGTACAAGAAATACCACCCACCTGAGTTCGGCGGACTAGCTTCGGATGACGCCCTGGGTTTTCTCGAAGGGTGTCATCGCACTCTCCGCACTATGGGTATTGTGGAGACGAGTGGGGTTTCTTTCACTACTTTCCAACTGAGGGGAGCAGTTTATCAGTGGTGGCGTGCTTTTTAGCTTAGTAGCCCGGACGAGGCAGCTTCACTTACTTGGGCTCAGTTCTCCGAGATGTTCTTACTTGAGTTTGTCCCTCAGAGCTTTAGGGATGATTGGCGTGCGGAGTTTGAACAGATACGCCAGAGTACCATGAATGTGTCAGAGTATGCAGTCCGTTACAGTGATTTGGCTCGCCATGCACCAGCTTTGGTTGTCACTGTCAGAGAGAGGGTTTGACGCTTTATTGAGGGACTCCACCCTAGTATTCGGACCAGCATGGCCAGAGAGATGGAGAGCGATATTACTTACTAGCAAGCTGTGAGTATTGCCCGGAGGATTGAGACTATGTTAGCCCGGGACAGGGAGGAGAGAGAGGCCAAGAGGTCTCAAGAGACTGGTCATTTTTCAGGAGCCCGTGCACCAGCAGCACGCTATGGTAGAGGTTTTGTGATTCGCCCCGTTCATTCAGCTCTCCCAGCAGCCAGTGGTATTCCAGCTCCTCCTATACCTCAGGAGCCTTATTATGCACCACCAATATCTCAGGTGCCTCCTGCTCGAGGTGCTATCACTGGCCAGTCCAGCAGGCCAGTTCAGATTCAGCAGCGGCCGCCACGTCCTCCGAGGGGTTTCTTTGAGCATGGTGACCCTCGTCATATAATCAGAGATTGCCCCAAAGCGAGGAGGGGTGAACCACCTCAGACTTATCAGGGTGCACCACCTCAGACTTATCAGGGTTCACCCCCTCAGACTTATCAGGCCTCACGTCTTCCACCAGGTCATCCAGCTATTCTTCCAGCCCCAACTGCTACCCCACCACCTCAGGCAGCTCGAGATGGAGTTCAGGGAGGTTGAGGTCTCCCTAGGGGGCGGCCAGGCCAGGTACTATGCTCTTCCAGCCCGGTCTGAGGTCATTGCTTCAGATTCAGTCATTACAGGTATTGTTCCCGTTTGTCATAGGGATGCATCGGTATTATTTTACCCAAGCTCCACATATTCGTATGTGTCTTTTATTTTGCTTCACATCTGGGGATATCTCGGGATTCTTTGAGTTACCCCATTTATGTTTCTACTCCGGTGGGAGATTCTCTTGTTGTGGACGTCGTATATCGGTCATGTTTGATTGCTATCAGTGGTTTTGAGACCAGAGTTGATTTATTACTACTTAGTATGGTAGATTTCGATGTTATATTGGGTATGGACTGGTTGTCTCCCTACTATGCTATTCTTGATTGTCACGCCAAGACCATGACGCTGGCTATCCCAGGATTACCGAGGTTAGAGTGGAGAGGTTCCTTAGAGTATACTCCCCGCCGGGTCATTTCTTTTCTTAAGGCTCAGCGGATGGTTGAAAAGGAGTGTGATGCATATTTGGCTTATGTGAGAGATGTTAGTGCTGAGACCCCTACAGTTGAGTCAGTTCCAGTTGTCAGGGACTATCCTATGTATTTCCAGCTGATCTTCCGGGTATGCCGCCTGATAGAGACATTGATTTCGGCATTGACTTGTTGCCTGTCACTCAGCCCATTTCCATTCCTCCTTATCTCATGGCTCCTCCTAAGTTGAAGGAGTTGAAGGAGAAGTTACAGGAGTTGCTTGAAAAGGGATTCATCAGGCTCAGTGTATCACCTTGGGGCGCTCCGGTATTATTTGTGAAGAAAAAGGATGGCTCGATGTGTATGTGTATTGACTACAGGCAGCTAAAAAGGTGACAGTGAAGAACAGGTACCCATTGCCTCGCATTGATGATCTATTTGACCAGTTACGGGGTGCTGGGGTGTTCTCCAAGATTGATTTGCGTTCGGGTTATCATCAGTTGAAGATTCAGGAGCCGGATATCCCGAAGACTGCCTTTAGGACCAGATATGGCCACTATGAGTTCCTTGTTATGTCATTTGGCTGACCAATGCCCCAGCAGCCTTCATGCACCTAATGCACAACATATTTTGGCCTTATCTTGATACTTTCGTCATTGTGTTCATTGATGACATTCTGGTATATTCTCGGTCCTAGGAGGACCATGAGCAGCAATTGAGGACCGTGCTTCAGACATTTAGGGAGAAGAAGTTGTATACCAAGTTTTCTAAGTGTGAATTTTGGCTTAATTCTGTGGCATTCCTAGGCCATGTGGTGTCTTCGGATGGGATTAAGATAGATTCGAACAAGGTGGAGGCGGTACAAAGTTGGCCCAGACCGTCCTCAGCTACTGAGATCCGCAGTTTCCTCGGTTTGGCTGGGTATTATCGCCGTTTTGTGGAGGGATTTTCATCCATTGCAGGGCCTATGACCAGACTCACCCAGAAGGGTGCACCTTTTATATGGACTGAGGGGTGTGAGGAGAGATTTCAGAAGCTCAAGACAGCCTTGACTATAGCTCCTGTGTTGGTTTTGCCTACCGGTTCTGGGTCATATACATTCTATTGTGATGCTTCGAGGATTGTCCTGGGAGCGGTGTTGATGCAGGACAGTAGGGTGATTTCCTACGCGTCCAGGCAGTTGAAGGCTCATGAGAAAAACTACCATGTTCATGATCTCGAGTTGGCAGTGATTGTTCACGCCCTGAAGATATGGCGTCATTATTTATATGGTGTTCCCTGTGAGATATTCACGGATCACCGGAGTTTGCAGCACATATTTAGGCATAAGGATCTAAATTTGCGCCAGTGTAGGTGGTTGGAGTTGCTAAAGGACTATGACATCACTATATTATATCACCCGGGGAAGGCCAATGTGGTGGCCGACGCCTTGAGTCACCGAGCGGAGAGTTTGGGGAGCTTGGCATACCTTCATACGGCTGAGAGGCCTCTAGCCTTAGATGTTCAGTCCTTAGCCAGTCAGTTCGTGAGATCGGATCTTTCTGAGCCTTGTCGGGTATTAACTTGTGTGGTTGCTCGATCTTCCCTTCATGACCATATTAGAGAGCGCCAGTATGATGATCCCCACCTTTTGGTTCTTCAGGATAGAGTCCGGTGGGATGATGCTAGGGATGTGACTATAGGAGATGACAGGGTGATGAGGATGCAGGGCCGTATTTGTGTGCCCAACGTGGATGGGCTTCGGGAGTTGATTCTTGAGGAGGCCCATAGTTCGCGGCATTCCATCCATCCGGGTACCGCAAAGATGTACCAGGATCTGAGACGACACTATTGGTGGCGAAGGATGAAGAAGGATATAGTGGAGTTTGTAGCCAGGTGTCTCAACTATCAGCAAGTCAAATGTGAGCATCAGAGACCGGGAGGGTTACTTCAGCAGATTGAGCTTCCGGAGTGGAAGTGGGAGAGGATCACCATGGACTTTGTGGTTGGACTTCCTCTGACTTTGAGGAAGCATGATGCTATTTGGGTGATTTTGGATCGACTGACCAAATTAGCCCATTTCATTCCAGTGCTGACTACATATTCATCTGAGAGGTTGGCTGAGATTTATATCAGAGAGATTGTTCGCCTCCAAGGTATTCCAGTATCTATCATTTCATACAGAGGTACACAGTTCACTTCACGGTTCTGGAGAGCCGTTCAGCAAGAGTTAGGCACCAGGGTAAAGTTGAGTACAGCTTTTCACCCTCAGACAGACGGGCAGTACGAGCGCACGATTTAGATTCTCGAGGATATGCTCCGTGCCTATGTGATAGATTTTGGAGGGTCATGGGATCGATACTTGCCCCTTGCAGAGTTTGCTTATAACAACAGCTACTAGTCCAGCATTTAGATGGCACCGTATGATGCTTTGTATGGTAGGCGCTGCAGGTCTACTGTGCGATGGTTTGAGCCGGGTGAGGCCTGATTGTTGGGTACAGACTTGGTTCAGGATGCCCTGGACAAGGTGAAGGTGATTCAGGAGAGACTTCGCATAGCTCAGTCCAGGCAGAAGAGCTATGCGGACCGGAAGGTTTGTGACTTGGCATTTATGGATGGCGATCGGGTTTTGCTTCGGGTATCGCCTATGAAAGCGTCATGAGGTTCGAGAAGAAGGTCAAGCTGAGTCCGAGATTTATTGGCCCTTTTGAGGTGTTGCGACGTGTTGAGGAGGTTGCTTATGAGCTAGCCCTGCCTACCAGCCTGGCAGGGGTTCATCCGGTGTTCCACGTCTCCATGGTCTGGAAGTATCACGGAGACCCGACTCATGTTTTGGATTTCAGCTCAGTCCAGTTGGACAAGGATCTATCATATGTTGAAGAACCTGTGGCTATATTGGACAGGCAGGTCAGGAAGCTCAGATCGAAGAATATTGCCTCAGTTAAGATTCAGTGGAGGGGTCATCCAGTCGAGGAGGCAAATTGGGAGACCGAGTAGGATATGTGGAGTCAGTACCCTCATCTTTTCACAGCTTCAGGTATGTTTCTATACTCATTCGAGGACGAACAATTTTCTTAAGAGGGGGAGGATATAACGACTCGATCGGTCATTTTAACAATTAGCGCCTTGATCACCTATTAACTGTTTCTCCCATGTCTATTTATGTTATTGGAACTTGTCGGAGCGTTGAGTGATGAAATCTGGGGTGATTTTGGACACATAGTTCATAAATGTGGAATTTAGCTTTAGAAATCTGGCCGTAGCTAGAGCTGTGTGAAGATGGATCCGGAACTGAATTCCGTCGACTCCATTAGCTTCGTTGGGTGATTTCGGGATTAGGGGAGTGTTAGGAATGTGTTTTCGAGGTCGGTAGGGGATTTAGGCTTGAATTGGCGAAAGTTAGAATTTCGGCGATTTCGACCGATAGGTGAAATTTTGATATCGGACTCGGAATGGAATTTCGAAAGCGACAGTAGGTCCGTAATATCATTTGTGACCTGTGTGCAAAATTTGAGGTCATTCGGATGAGTTTTGACATGTTTCGGCATCGGATGTGAATTCTAGAAATTTCATAAGTTCTTAGGCTTGAATCTATGTATAATTGATGATTTTGATGTTATGAAATGTGTTTTTAAGGCTCAACCAAGTTTGAACAAGGTATTAGGGTCAGTTGGTAGGTTTGGTTGAGGTCCCGGGGGCCTCAGGGTTGTTTCGGATGCCCAAAGGGTGAATTTGGGACTTTAAGAGCAGCTGAACCATTCTGGTTCTGGTGTCTCGCACCTGCAATGGTATTTCCGCAGGTGCGGACACGCAGGTGCGAAGGGGGTGCACGCAGATGCGGTCGTAGCTTAGGCTGGCCCGATTCGCAGGTGCGGAGCAGCACCTGCGACCCAGCCACCGCAGGTGCGACCCCAGGTCTTTTAATGAGTTTCCGGACCTGCGAATGTGTTTCCGCAGGTGCGATCCCAGTGTCGCAGGTGCGAAACATCTGGGCTGGTTATACCAAAATTCGAGGGTTTGAAATTCATAACTCCAAAATCGATTGTGAGCTCGGGACTTAGCAATTTTCAGTGGGATTTGAAGAGGAGAATCATATGTATCGTTTTCTAACCTTAATCCATTTATATATCAATAATGTCTATCAATTTCCTCAATCTAATCAATGAAATTGGATGAAAAACCATGAAATTGGGATGAAATTTCCCCAAGTAGAAATCTGAGGATTTAGGGAGATTTAGACGTCGGATTTTGTTGATTCTTGTTCGAGTGGGTTCATGAGCGAATGGGTGTTCGGGAAATATAAATTTTACCCGATTCCGAGACGTGGGCCCGGGGGACTTTTTGGGGCGAATTTCCTAATTTCGCGTATTAGCTTAGAAATAATTAGCTATTTTGTTCCCTTGAAGTGATATTTACATTATGCAATCGATTTGAATAGATTTGGGCCACCCGGAGTCAGATACTCGTGGCAAGAGTGTGGTATTGAGTTGATTAGCGCAGTCAAGGTAAGTGGCTTGCCTAATTCTGTGTTGGGGACTTCCCCTTACGTATTTTTGTACTGATTTTGTTACGTGGACGCCGTGTACGTGAGGTGACGAGTGTGTACACGGGTCATTGTTGCTAAAATCCTATTTTTACTTCCCTGAAATCACTCATTTTCATTCCTATATTACTGTTTCCTGTCTTAACTGAGTAGTTAGCTTAAGAGTAAGCATGCCTACCTGTCCTTACTTGATTTCCTCTTATTTGTTACTAGTTGCACCATGCTTAGGTAGCTTTACTCTATTCTTGCCTGTTGTTTTCCTGGACTGTTTAATTAAGCTGTATCCAACATACTTCTGCTTTGCATATTTAAATTGGGACTACGGACCAAGATCCGGGAGCTTTCCCTTGTACTGCATTTCATATTTAAATTGGGACTACAGACCGAGATCCGGGAGCTTTCCCCCTGTACTGAAATGCATATTTAAATTGGGACTACAGACGGAGATCCGGGAGCTTTTCCCATGTACTGCATAGCATATTTAAATTGGGATTACGAACTGAGATCCGGGAGCTTTCCCCGTGTACTGCATTGCACATTTACTGTTGAAATATATGTTGTGCTGAGTCGAGGGCTCTCTTTCTGTTATGAGTACTTCCAGTTTCCATTAATTATGTTTATCATTGCTTATCGATATTTCACTGTTTTAAATTGTATATTGGCTTGTTTTAAAAACTTAGTAGGGCCTCAACCTGACCTAGGCTTGGCACTTACGGAGTACCGAATATGGAGTAATCACGCCCTTTCCTGCGCATGTTTTCCCCATGTGCAGATCCAGATACCAGCACCCAGTATCATGGCTAGGAGTCGTTCTAGCAGCTGCCAGGAGACCGCGAGGTAATTCTGCCGCGTCCGCAGGATCCCACGAGTCCCCTTCTACTCTAGTATAGGCATAGAGGACTTATGTATTTTTCCACTATTTCATTGTATAGAGCTACATTTAGTACAGATCTTGTGACTATCGTGACATTCCGGGTTTTGGGAAGTGAAAGTGTATATGTTGAGCAGCTATGTTATATCTACTTGAGTTCTTTTCTGTCTTTATTTTATTGATTCTATTATTTTTCGCAAATTTTAGGCTTACCTAGTCGTAGAGACTAGATGCCGTCACGATACCTTTCGGAGGGCAAAACGGGTCGTGATAGTGGAAGAAGAAAAAAATAGGCTAGAAGAACATATTAAGTGGTTGGAGCAGATAATAATGGGCGGCAGGGACTAAACATTGACATGTATGTGTTTAGTGTACTACTTTATTTTTATGTTTTCAACTATCTTTTATTTTCATTAGTTGTACTGAACTTTAATTTGTTAGTTGTACTGAACTTTATTTTCGTTAGTTGTACTGGAAGTTAAGTTTTAATGTTTGTGTTGTAGTATGAAACTAAATAATGAACGGGAAATAAAAAAGTAATGAGCATATTATATAAAATTGTTGTTATTATTTACATCAAATACAAAAAAAGGAAAGAAAATCAATGTGTCCCGCATCCGGTGTGCCTCAACGCAGCCATTGGCCTGAGGCGCATCCCATCCCGCCCGGGTACGCTATCGGGATCGTCATCATCAAGTCGCCTCCTTATAGCCGGATTCGTCACATGATGATCATCAGTGGTGCTGGCAGGATCAGTAGAAGGGGTCGTCAGTCCAGTAGAAACCTACATAAGAATAGAAAGCTCAGTATAGGAAAGTATATAATAAGTCAGAACAATTTAAATTGTCTTACCATGATCTCATCGGGCTCCTGAATGTAATCATATGTCGCAGCCATGTCAGCATCGCACGAAGCCTTAAAAAGGAAATTAATAAAGTTATGGAAAATAAATGAGAAGAATAAAAGAAAAATTAAATTCAATACTAAGAAAACCATACTTGCGCCTGTGATGATGAGCCATAACTCAGTCGGCGCCCACTATGCAAATCTTGGATCGGTCGATCCTCAGTAGCGGTAGATGGGCTTGGGTAGTATGTACCCCAATCCACTCCAGCAAGGTCTGTGCCCGTGATCAATAATGGACCTGACGGTGTCACCTATGAAGTCCCTGGAGTGAGATGCATCCCAAGGCTGTATGACGACATGTTCGTCTCATGTAGGCCACCCGGCAGATCAGCAGCAACATCATCAGCAGGGGCCTCAACGCCCCATTGCTGGCCACCACCTCGTCTGGCACCCCCACCTCGTTCGGCACCACCACCTCATCGGGCACCACCACCTCGTGCGACACCCCTACCTTGCTCGTACTGCCCTGGATCCACATAATCAGGCTCGTGTCCCAGGCGCTGATCCTCTCGGGCTCGCTACAGTGTCCGGTCAGCCACCTCTACCAATCGCCGGCCGTAATCCTCCAAGGCGGCCGCAGAATCAACGACATGATCCTGCATCTGCAGTCCCATCTGATAGACTTTATGTAGTCCAATAGCTTGGCCAACGTATAAAATATAAACTACATATATTGCACTAAGTTACAGTTATATAATTAATAAAAACAGAAAACATACCAGGGCCTCGTGCCGCCTGGCGTATGGAACGCACCGACCGCTAGCATGATGAATGGGATTCCCGATAAAAGTCGGGTAACGTGGCGGTACCAGGACATATACATCCGAATAGTCTCCGCCTGGATCTGTGAAGGTGGGGGCGGAACCATGTGATCTCGTTGGTCCCAAGTATGGACCTGCGCCACTACCCATGCTATAAATGTGACGTCCACCCTGGAACGATCATCCCTCTGATAATGTGTAGGCTCCCATGTAGGCCCCCTCAGTATATACTGTGGACAACCAAACTGGCGAAGTACCCGCTCCGTGGCATGATGCTCCACAATATCGAGGCATATCAGCGGGGCGGAAGTGCTCTAAATCAGTTGGTCGGCCGAGCAATAATCTGGCAGGCCACCTATCAAATCGTCATTGTATGGCGTCCAGATGAACTATCAAATAAGAACACAAAACATGAGTATGTGCAACACTAAGTTAATCTATACCAGGTAAGTTTAGGTACACATTTACCTGTGCACCCTCCAGCAGATCCAACACATCCCTGCAGAGGGGGAGATTATGATGAGCATCATACTCTCGTGCAATTCTACGGCGGAGAACCTACCTCCTAGCTAGAGGGAGAAACAGAGGTGGTACATTAGGAGGTAATGGTGGTAGAGGTGGCTGAAACTGCAGGAACCGCTCCCATGCCCAAACCTAACATACAAAGTTGACGTAAGGTATAAGATAAATTCTAACTAGGTAGAATTGGAACTAATGAACAGATTATTCGAATATGTTGTCACATGTAGAAGCGGTAGAAAGACACAAACGTCACTCTGGGTGCCCATGCTCGCCTGGCACATCTGCCTGTACATGTAGGCAAAAACAGCAACACCCCAGTTGTAAAAGGGTAACTCATCTAGCAGCTGAATATGATGAAGAAATCGCAGGCTGACTAGGTTCCCGAAGTGTTCGGGAACAAGATCCCCCCAAATAGAAGAAGCAACAGCAACCTCGTATACCGGGTAATATGTATCTCGTCTGTATCGTCGGTGATATCGGGGTGGAGTATCTCCAGGTGCTGTCTAATAGCGGTCAAACTATCCGACTGGCCCCCCACGATGCAGCCTCGTCCTGTGGCCTGAAACCCATGAGCTGCTGCAGCATGTCCAAATACTGCGCATGCGCCATATATCTCATAGCAAAATGCAGTGCAACGGCCATTCCATCAACGGGCAGGCCATATAAAACCTCCACGTCCTGCAGCGTGATGGTGGCCTCGCCAATGGGCAGGTGGAAAGTGTGCGTCTATGGTCGCCACCGCTCAATCAATGCCGTGATCAAAGCCCAGTCGAGTTGCAGCCGGCCGATCTGAAAAATCCTATAGAATCCTATCCTGCAGGCGCTGGACTACACGATGATGGAGATCTCTGTCCCTCAAAATCCCACAGGTCGTCCACTCTCCTAGCACGGAGAGTCTGGGACAATAACTCTCCCTCCCATACGTGGGCGGACCTATGATCGCCCTATAGCACTAATAGCTCAGCGGAGTAAGGGCCAGGATGTATAGGCGGCACGTCCATGTCGTCAACTGTAAATTAAATAACATTAATTGTATGTTTAATCTGTAAATTAAATAATTAATATTTTGAGTTATACAATATTTAATTGGACAGGATATATATATCTATTGGGTTCCAGGCTAGATGTGGCCTAGTAGCACCAAGCTATCATGATTTCAATATTTTTATAATTTCGTGTGTTTGTTTTATAAATTAAATTTTTAATTTTTAATTATTTGAGACATAATATATATACCTATGGGTTCCTAGCTCGATATTTGAGGCCCAGTAGCACCAAACTATCATTAATAATTACGTGTGTCAAATTCAATATTTTTACAATTTCGTGTGTTTGTTTTATAAATGAAATTATTAATTTTTAATTATTTGATTGGACAGAGTATATATGTATGGGTTCCAGGCTCAATATTTGAGGCCCAGTAGCACCAAACTATCATGAATAATTATGTGTGTCAATTTCAAAAATTTTATAATTTCGTGTGTTTGTTTTATAAATTAAATTATTAATTTTTAATTATTTGGTTGGACAGAGTATATACTTATGTGTTCCAGGCTCGATTTTGAGGCCCAGTAGCACCAAACTATCATGAATAATTATGTGTGTCAAATTCAATATTTTTATAATTTCGTGTGTTTGTTTTATAAATTAATTTTTAATTTTTAATTATTTAATTGTACAAAGTATATACCTATGGGTTCCAGGCTCGATATTTAAGGCCCAGTAGCACCAAACTATCATGAATAATTATGTGTGTCAAATTCAATATTTTTATAATTTCGTGTGTTTGTTTTATAAATTAAATTATTAATTTTTAATTATTTAATTGTACAAAATATATACCTATGTGTTCCAGGCTTGATATTTGAGGCCTAGTAGCACCAAACTATCATAAATAATTATGTATGTCAAATTCAATATTTTTATAATTTTGTGTGTTTATTTTATAATTTAAATTATTAATTTTTAATTATTTAATTGTACAAAGTATATACTTATGGGTTCCAGGCTCGATATTTGAGGCCCAGTAGCACCAAATTATCATAAATAATTATGTGTGTCAAATTCAATATTTTTATAATTTCATGTGTTTGTTTTATAAATTAAATTATTAATTTTTAATTATTTAATTGTACAAAGTATATACCTATGGGTTCCAGGATCGATATTTGAGGCCCAGTAATACCAAATTATCATGAATAATTATGTGTGTCAAATTCAATATTTTTATAATTTTGTGTGTTTGTTTTATAATTTAAATTATTAATTTTTAATTATTTCATTGTACAAAGTTTGTATTTCATCTACCAGTATAAGAGATACTTAAACTACATGGATTTTACGTTAAAATACTCTACACTTTACTATGCTAAAAGGCTCTAAATTTTACTACGCTAAAAAGTTCTACATTTTACTACGCTAAAAAATAATCTAAACTAAATATAAACAACAAATACATTTTAATCACATAACATTCTCAAAAATACATATAAAATAGTAAAAGATATTAATTAACATTTTTATTAACAGAAAAAATTATT
>ML312184.1:0-10371 GCA_005239505.1 Nicotiana paniculata | reverse complement strand
AAAAAAAGATATGTTTTTCGGGGTGGGGGGTGGGGTGGGTAGTAGGGTGGGTGGTGACGGAAAAAAACTGAAATTTAAAAAAAAAACCTTTTTGGAGAGAGGGGGTGAGGTTAGGTAGGGGTGGAGAAGGTTCAGAAGGAGTTTTGGAAAATATTTTTCCTTCTCTTAATAAGGAAAATATTCTCCTCCAATTGGAGGAAAATGAATTTATAACCAACCAAACATGAGAAAATTGGAAAATATTTTCCTCCATACCAAACACACCCTGAAAGTATGTGCTGCACTCTTTTTTCCTTTGACCAATTTTTATCCTAATCGAGTTTTTCTAGCAAGGTTTTTAACGAGGTAGCACAGAAAGCATACTGCGAAAGGAGCGTCATTGACAAGGTTAAGACCTTTAAATGACAAGGCATTGAGATGATAAACCGCTTTGGGATGGATAAATAATCTTTTGATCAATGACAAGTTCCTAATGAGAAGCAAAACTTGCCATCGAACCAAAGACTATATAATCATTCACGAGTTGTTTCCACCAATGAAGCGAGACTTCCAATGTTCCGATTCTCATACTTCGCATTCGAACACTGGGGGAAATAGTATAAGATACGACAATAAGAATGCCACAAAAAATCGAGGACTGCAAGAACTGGGAACAATAATGTCTCATCGGGACCGGGGACTACATGACCAGCCTTGTAGAAATAAGTTGTACAAGTTAGCCACATGTATTGGTAGTTTCTTTTTATCATTTAGCAAACGAATGCCTATGTACTTTTAAAGATATAAGGAATAAAATAAAGTCCTTTTATTTTTATCTTGTTTCTTGTCCAAACGATGAGTTGATTTTATCATTTGAAAGTTAGTAAAAAACTTCAAATGCTTGTATCGGAATGAACATGAGACGTCCTCTTCAAGAGCACCGTAAACATAAGAGCTCCCTCTCTTATGAAACCCTCATAGTACAGGGTTGATTCGGGAAGAATTTATGCCCGAAATCAGAAGCTACCAGACGAAAATATACCCGAAGCTTTATCCAATTCAACGCAAAAAGAATGAATTTTGCACAATACTTAAGCAAAAATCTTCTTCATTTATCAAAATTCCAAACTCAATGAAAATTTGGCATAGTTACAAAGTAAAAAAACACAACAAAAAGAAAAGAAGAAAAAGTCTAAGCATTGTCGCCGCCGGAGCCGAAGGGAGAGAGGGATCTGTGTCTCCCCCGGTGGAGGAAGGAGGATTAGTTGTCGGTTCTAGGCCTTCATCATCATATTCTTCAATCTCATCCTCGGTCCTCGATTACTCGGAACCGGTACTTGAAGAATTAGCCTCAGCAGTAGGGAGGCGTTCTCGAACAGACAACTCCAGTTCTTGGGCCTGGGAAGTGCAATCATCTATGTTAGAAATGCGTACTTTGGACTCCTCCAAGGTCTTACTACTCATATGATATATTGCATATGTCTTCTCAAATATGAAGGAATCCTTTTGGACCTGGAGCTTTGCCAGAAGCTTTTCAACTTCGGCCTAGAGGTCGTCCCTCTCGGATCTCGGGGTACCGAATTGAGCATCAAGCTCAACTTTCGTAGCCGAATGAAGCCGGTTTTGGTCCATCGACCTCTTTAGCTTCTCTGCTAGTAGGACCTTCTTCTCCTTGGCGGCATTGGCCTCCTCGGTTTTGGATCTCAAAGTTGCCTTCAAGTAATTAACTTGTTCCTCGGAGGTAGACTCTCGCTCGGTAGCAGCAAGTACAGTATCTTGGAGCTCGACCCACTTAGACTTAGCCTCTTGGAGTTGTTCATGTAATGAAGTGGCTTCTTGGCTGTGGTCCATCATCTCATGTTCACTTTGGTGCAACCGGGCCTCAAGCTCATCCGTATCAGCATCTTTTGCCTCTAACATCGGGAAGCGCATAACAAGTTGGTCAGTCTCGGCCAACAGTTGATCCCGCTCGGAGATGAGTCTTTACTTATCGAGGATTAATTTCTGCAAGCCCTCAGAAACAAGAAAGTGGGCCTATAAAAATAACATCAAGATTCGAATCCCATTACAATAGATAAATAGAAAACAAGTACAGTACCGCTGTCACATTGTGCATAGCATTATTCAACAAGCACTCCCCTGAAAGGGAGTGTATTTTCTTCCTATCTTTCTCTGAAGCCAGCGATTTTAGATAGTTTACAAGCTCCACCAGCTTGGACAATATATGGCATTCCTTCAAAATTGAAAAAGTAGTACTCCTCCTCCCTCGGGGATCTGGGGAAGGGGGTGGGTAATTTTGCCCTTAATTCTCATGGTTGGGAGACTGGGGAGGAGAAACACCCATCTCGAACGTCTGTTTTTGGTGGAAGAGATGGAATGGGTGCTGATGGTGAAGGTGCAGCTGGTGTTGATGGCGTAACAACCCAGACGGTCGTTTTGAGTATTGTAGCCCCGTTCCCCCATTTAATGGCTCTTCTATGTTTAATTATGGTTATGTGACTTTCCGGGGTGGTTGGCTTAGATCCAGGGATGTTTTAGAGTGAAATGGGACACTTAGTCCCAAGGTTTTAGGCTTAAGTTGAAAAAGTTGACCGGAGTTTAACTTTTGTGTAGAAGACTCCGAAATGGTGTTTTGATGGTTTGGATAGCTTCATATGGTGATTTTTGACTGAGGTGTATGTCCGGATATTGATTTGGAGGTCCGTAGGTCATTTTGGCTTAAATTGACGAAAATTGGAAAGTTGAAGGTTTGGAAGGTTGAGAAGTTTGACCGATAGTTGACCTTGTTGATATCGGGTTTTCGGGAGTTGGAATAGGTCTGTTGTTTCATTTATGACTTGTGTGCAAAATTTGAGGTCTATCGGAGTTGGTTTCGTATGATTCAACATTAGTTTTAGAAGTTGGAGGTTCATTAGTTCATTAGTCTTGAATTGGGGTGCGATTCGTGATTTCGATGTTGTTTGACGTGCTTTGAGGCTTTGACTAAATTTGTATCATGATTTAGGACCTGTGGGTATGTTTGTATGGGGTCTCCGGGGCCTCAGGTGTGATTCGGATAATTCTGACTTCATTTTAGACTTGTTGGACTGTTGATATATGTAGTACCTGGTTTCCTTATACGCGATCGAGAGGCTAGGTCTGCGACCGCGAAGGGTCTTTTGTGACTGGTGAAATTTTTTGCCTTGCCTTCATGATTTTGGAGTGTGTTCGTGAAGCTTTGTGGTCTTAGGTCACCTCGAACACGAGAAGGATCATGCGTTCACGTAAGAGGATTGGACAATTGGGGTGTAAGGCTTCAAGCCTATGCGATCGCGTAGTTGGCCATGCATTTGCAAAGTGTTTGAACTGGTAAAACATCATGTTCGCAGTTGAATCTTCGCGTTCGAAGTGTATTTTTGAGGGAAACATTTTCTTTTTCTTCGCGATCGCGAGGGAATTTCCGCGATTGCAAATAGGAACAACTGGGGAGCAGAATGCTTATAATCCTAAATCGAGGGTTATAGTTTTATTTCACATTTTGAGTTGTAAAGCTCGGTTTTGGGCGATTTTGGAGGGGATTTTCACGTCTTGGATCGGGGTGAGTATTTTTTACTCGGATTTGTTGTTAATCATGATTACATCTTTGTTTTAGCATTTAATTACTGAATTAAAGTGAAGAAATAAGGGATTTGGTGGAAACTTTTCAAAAATGAAAAATTGAGGTTTGAAGGCCGATTTGAGGTTAGAATTGGATGATTTTGGTATGATTGGACTCCTAATTGAATGGGTATCCAGAATTTTTCAATTTTGTGAAGTTCCGAAGCGGGGCCTCGGGGTTGACTTCTATGGTTGACTTTTTGATTTTGATAAAGATCGAAACTTTATTATTTTAAGTTGTTTCCTGCGGTATTATTTGTTGATATTGAATTGTTTGTGACTAGAGTCGAGTCGTTTGGAGGCCGATACGCGTGGTAAGGGTTTGTTGGATTTGTGATTTGCATAGTTTGAGGCAAGTAACACATCTAAACTTGGATTTGAGGGTATTTAATCCAAAGGACTATGTTGTATGATAAATATTGGGGTGACATACGCACTAGGTGATGGACGTGTGTGAGTGCACCCGTTTGTTCATGGTTTGGGGAGGCCTTTAGGCTACTATCGGTCTTGTTTTGCTATCAATTCATGTTTTCCACGGGTCCCCTCTACTTGATTGATTGTTTGAACTATGAACCATGTTAGACATCATGTCTAAGCTATGTGCTAACTGTTTAAGATTTGATAGGTCTATTCTTGTTGTCTCTGAGTTATGTGCCTTATTTGCACACATGTTCTCAGTCATGATACTAGATCCGTGAGTAATATCTCTGTCTCAATACTTCTTATTTGATTCCTCACATGTTGTTGATACCGCTTGAGGGTAATTTTGTTAAACTGAGTATTTGGAATGTGTTTATCTGAGACTTGAATAACAAATGACTGAGTTTGGGCCTTAGAGTTGGCTTGTTACTAATTTTGAGGTGACACGTACGCCGCGCTCATATTGGGCTGAGTGTTATTGTTTTAGGCGATGTGTGCATCATGCCTCATTATTGCTCTAAGTAAGTCTAATTAGCGCCTTGGCAGGATCCGCCCTTCCAGAGTCTGACATGCCAGCAGTGGGCACAGGCACAATGTTTCACATATGTGCTTGATGATAGGCAGTTATTCCAGGAACCCGTACAGTGCTAAGTGTAAATACTATTGATGGATCTACTATGATACTGTTGATTTACGTGTATACTTGACATGTAGGCATAGAGATGTACTTTCCTCATGCTAACTGGTAATTGACCTGCTTTATCGGTGTTGGGCTTTAAACTATTATACTTGAAAGCATGCTTAAATCCTTGAATGAGAACGATCTATACTTGATATCATTGATTTATAGTTTCTACAGTTTATTTTGTATTGTTTAAACTGTATTGGTTATTGGTACTGGTATTTGACTGTTTTTCTAAGCTCGTCACTACTTTCAGCCCAAGGTTAGTGTTATTACTTATTGGGTACATTGGGTCAGTTGTACTCATACTACACTCTGCACTTCGTGTGCAGATCAGGGTACATCCAGCCGAGGTGATTTTCAGGCTTGAGTTGTGCCATCTATTTGGGAGACTACGAAGTAGCTGCCATACACTTCACAGTCCCTGAAGTTCTCTTCTTGTTATTTTTATCTTTACTATTTATCATGTTCAGACAGTTGTATTAAAGAATTTATTTCGTACCTTATTATTCAGTAGTGCTCGTGTACTTGTTGACACCAGGTTTTGGGGTTGGTTGTAGTAGCATTAAACTTTATTCTCAGATATTTTATGGTATTCTTTTGCTGTTGAGATATTTGACCATGTTATTTCATTTTCATTGTTAATCACGTGACTTTTGACTTACATATCGGGTTAGGTTAGGTGCCATTACGACCTGTGGATTTTGGGTTGTGACAAGTTGGTATCAGAGCACTAGATTTCTTAGATCTCATGAGTCACGAGCAAGTTTAGTAAAGTCTTGCGGATCAATACAGAGACATCTGTACTTATCTTCGAGAGAATACCGAACTATTAGGAAACTTCACTTTCTTGCATTTTTATCGTGCAAATTTGTTAATTCTGAAGTTTGAAATTTGACTCTTCTATGCTCTTACAAATGGTGAGGATACGTGAAACTGGATCAGGTGGACGATTACTAGTACCGCTAGCTAGAGCCGTGGGAGGCCGGGGCCATGGTAGAGGCCAATGTGCGACTCGTACCACAACTAGAGTGGTGCTTGTGGAGCCACCAGTTGCTCTAACTGAGGAGCAGATACCAGATGTTATTGAGCCGGTGGGACCAGCTCAGGCACCAGCTATGCCCATTGTGATCCCAAGCCTTCAAGAGGCTTTGGCCCAGATTTTGACTTTATGCACTAGCCTTGCTCAGGCGGTTTCATTTCCAGCCGCACCAACCACTTCTTATGCCGGGGAGATGCTCAGACTCCTACCGCACGCACTCTAAAGCAGGTAGCTCAGGGACTCCAGACACCGAGGGATTACCAGCCTAGCGGTTGCTGCTACTCGGGCCGAGGTTGGAGACTAGTGGAGTTGCATTTACCACTTTCCAGTTAACTAGGACAGCCTACCGATGGTGGTAGGCTTATGACATGAGCATGCCAGTTGGGGAAGCGTCACTTTCATGGCATGAGTGCTCCATTCCTCTTTTTAGAGAAGTTTGTCCCACTGACTCGCAAGGAGGAACTATGTAGAGATTTTGAGCAGCTACACCAGGAAGATATGACTATGACCCAGTATGAGATGAGATTCATAGATTTAGCCCGTCATGATATATGGTTGGTTCCCACAAAGAGAGAGAGAGAGAGTGGATCAGGAGATTCATTGACGGCCTCAACAATGCCCTACGTTACAGTTTGGCCCGAGAGACTGAGACAAATGCTAAGTTTGACCAGGTGGTGGAGATTGGGTTTGGAGTATGTTCGCGGCTTGAGCACGATGAGATGGAGGGAAAGTGGCCCCGTAATTTTGGTGGTTTTAGTGGTACCTCGTCTAGAGGTCAGTCACATCACAGTAGAGGTCGTCCTTACAAGCCTGCTCAGATGGCTCGTCCGGTTCATCGTGGTGCATCAGCTGGTCATAGATCATACAGTACTTGTTCGGGTAAGTCATATTTCAGTGCCTCCTAACTCAGATTTCATCCTGTACTGCATCAGTTCAGGGTTCGTCAATACCCGATTCTTCCAGTGGTTATCCTAGTTCTCGGGGTTCGATGCAGCCCCTATCCCCCCGCCATTTCCAGCTCGAGGTTTTTATGATTGTGGAGAGTTGGGGCATGTGAGGAAGTATTGTCCACGTGACCCGTCACAGAGGTCCAGTTCATTAGGGAGGCCAGTCTATGACCCCTCCACCAGTTGCAACACCACCTGCTCAGCCAGTTCGGGATGGAGGTCGTACGGTCGAGGTCGCTTCAGAGGGGGAGGTCAGATATGTGGTGGTCAAGCTGGATGCTATGCTTTTCCCTCCAAGCCAGAGGCAGTTGCTTCAGATGCAGTGATCACATGTATTATTTTAGCGTGCCACAAGGATGCTTCCATATTATTTGATCCTGGTTCCACTTACTCATATGTATCATTGTACTTTGCTCATTATTTGGATATGCCATGTGATTCGTGGTTACACCTGCTCATGTATCCACACCGGTGGGTGATTATATTATTGTGGATCGTGTATATCAGTCGTGTGTGGTGGCTATTGGGGTCTTGGAGAGGAGATTTGATCTTTTATTGCATAATATGTTTGATTTTGATGTGATTTTAGGCATGGACTGGTTATCACCATGTCACACTAATTTGGATTGTAATGCTAAGACTGTGACGTTGGCGAGGCAGGGATTGCCTAGGGTTTGGTGGAGAGGTTCTCTGGACTATGTTCCAGGTAGAGTGATTTCATATTTCAAGGTCCAACGGATGGTTGGGAAGGGATGTCTGGCATATTTGGCCTTTGTGAGGGATGTTAGTGCTAATATTCCTACCATTGAGTCCGTTCCGGTAGTGAGAGACTTTCCGGATGTGTTCCCTGCAGACCTTTCGGGCATGCCACCCGATAAAGACATTGATTTTGGTATTGACTTCGTGTCGGGCACTCAGCCCATTTCTATTCCTCCTTATCGTATGGCACCATCAGAGTTGAAAAAATTGAACGAATATCTTCAGAAGCTTCTTAATAAGGGATTCATTAGGCCTAGTGTATCACCTTAGGGTGCACCTGTTACGCCCCGAACCTCGGGGGGGAGGGGGGAGGGGTGAGACTGGCACCCGGTGCCTCACCTATCCTTCTGTACCAACTTGCGACTAAGGGACTCTGAACATATAATGTCATACTTTGGTCATGGGCCACATTGCAAGACAATTTGCGGACGCTGACTATACATCAATATCAAGTTGGGCCGAAAAGGCCGTCATAACTACTACAACTAGCAAACCAACAAAATATACATACAAGGCTTACAATCCCAACATACTGCACTAACTGACAGGATATGTCTACAAGCCTCTACTGATGGATGTACTGTGATCGGAACAGGGCCCCGACCTATCCATAACATATATATACATATATACACAAGATGTACATAAAACTCTAGACCCGACAACTCCGAAGGGTATGGGCTTACCGATCAAGCTGAACTCGGGCAACACCTACTGAGGAGGTCTACCAATCTATCTATCTGGACCTGCACGCATGAAATGCAGCATCCCTGACAAAAGGAATGTTAGTACGAAATAATGTACCAAGTATGTAAGGAAACATTATAACTTAAAGTTGAAACTGAACTGTTAATATAATAACTGAAAATTGGGAGTCAAAGATAATATGAAGATATGCTTACATGCTGATACTGACTCAACTCTCTCAATATAGTAAGTAAAATAGTTGTCCGGCCTTATAAGGTTCGGTATATATATAACTGCTCTAACGTAGTAGGCTCGCTCATAGGCGCTCGCCCATACTAGGCTTTGTATCTCGGCCATTCCGGGCTCTCTCATAGGCACTCGTCCACAGTAGGCTCGGTATATAACTCACCATCTGATAAGAGGTTGCCCAATAGAGGCANATATATATATATATATATATATATATATATAGACTCTCTACTCTCTTGGCTGGAAGAAGACAATACTCAATTGAATATAAAGTCCCGATAAGGGAGAATATTGTAACTTATGAGACTAGGATAATGTATATAAATTCGGAAGTATGAACTTCTCTTTATGTCTTGTTATCAAACACATGTAGTTACGAGATCATGCCAAATTGAAGGAAAGGTTTAGCCTTAACATACCTGAGCCGATTCTATTGACAATCCCTCTAACACACGTCAATTGCAACAAATCACGTAACAACGGATCGAAGTAGGGAAAACTCCATATGATATTCTTGAAGAAAGATTACACTGTACTCTCTTAAAATTGCAAAATATTACGTTGTTAAGACACAATCTTTCATGAATTGTTGAAGTAACTCACGTTACTATTGAAGGATATGATCTTTGCTTGAAGCTTTTTCATCCGTTAGAAAGTGTGACATTTCTTCATTTGGTGATTTTTGAGAAGGCTTTTGTATTAATGGGCGTGGGCCCCACTTGTGGCTTAGTTGACCAATGACTTGTTCAAGTTTTGCCACCTTGAAATTTGACTTAAGAGTCACAAATTGGGGCAAGATCTTGCTGCCACGTGAAGGTTTATTAAACCTTATCCAAATAATTCACCTTTTCCTCAATTAACTCCTTAATCCCCTAACTAATCCAATAAACCAATTACCCATATAATTAAGAATTATCTTAAACTACTTAAAATGTTACTTACTTTTAACACACTTTATACACCTTACTATCATGGTCATATGGTATCTTGTATGGGACTAGTCCATAAATAACGGGTATTGTAGCTCGGGCCGTATTTTATCCCAAATTGTCAAACTTTGACGAAATTCATTTTTTTCGATTTGCTTACCTTCTCGCCTTCACAAATTTACTCATCCCTTGTTTGAAATAACATAATACTTATAATCCCAAAATAATCTCATCCCCGAGCTTACATCGATTAACTTACGATGAAACTTTAACGTATAGAAATATGGATGTAACATCTCATTTTCGAGCTTTCATCAATTTATTTATGGCGTACTTTCACGTACGAAAATATGGGGTGTAACAACAACGATTCTATTTCTATTTGTGAAGAAAAAGGATGGTACTATGCGGATGTGCATTGATTAGAAGCAATTGAACAAAGTTACAATTGAGAACAAGTACCCGCTACCGTGCTGATGACTTATTTGACCAGCTTCAGGGTGCGAGAGTGTTCTTTAAGATTAATTTGAGGTCTAGGTATAACCAGTTCAAGATTTTGGATTATGATATTCAGAAGCCGGCATTCAGGACTGCTATGGGCACTACGAGTTCCTTGATGTCTTTTGGGCTGACCAATGCCCCAACAACATTTATGCATCTAATGAACAATGTATTCCAGCCATGTCATGATTCTTTGTCATAGTATTCATTGATGATATATTGGTGTACTCACACATCCAGGAGGAGCATGAGCATTATTGAAGGATTGTACTGCATACGTTGAGAGAGAAGAAGCTTTATGCTAGATTCTCCAAGTGTGAGTTTTGGCTCGATTATGGGCGTTCTTGGACACGTGGTTTCCAGTGAGGGGATCAAGGTAGACCCAAAGAAGATTGAGGCAGTTTAGAGTTGGCCCATACCGTCTTCAGCTATTGAGATTTAGAGTTTTCCTGGCTTAGCTGGATGTTATTGTTGGTTGTTCCCAATGCACACGCAAGTGTACATGGTCGACAAGTAATATAGGATTTTAAGTCCAGATAT
>MDKI01190670.1:0-53753 GCA_005239505.1 Nicotiana paniculata | reverse complement strand
TGCAGTCTTTTGGAATCATTCATCAAAGTTCTTGTGTCTACACTCCTCAGCAAAATGAAGTTGTTGAAAGGAGACATAGATATATCTTGGACACTGCAAGAGCCTTGAGGTTCCAAGCCTCAGTTCCTCTAAGGTTCTGGGGAGAATGTGTTCTGGCTGCTGTTTGTGTGATCAACAGACTGCCTACACCTACTCTTCAAGGCAAGTGTCCCTATGAAGTGTTGCATGGTCAGTTGCCCTCACTACATTTGCGAGTGTTTGGTTGTTTGGGATATGTTACTGATCTCAAGGGGGGGGACAAATTCTCACCAAGAGCTGTCCCAGCCATATTTCTTGATTACTCTTTGACCCATAAGGGGTACAAGATGTATGTTATTCACCCAAAGAGTTTTCAAGTCACGAGAGAGGTAGTGTTCAAAGAAGATGTCTTTCCTTTCAACCATCTTCCCACTACTATCTCATCTCTGTTCCCAGTCCTCGACCTCAGCACTATACCTGCTTCTACTTCTCCTTCTATATCATCCACCTCAATTAGTGTTGAATCTACCGAGCCAGTTTTAGACAGTGGCATATCAGACACAGTTGATCAACCCTCACTGCTCCTCTCATCAGGCCCAGTAGAATCTGTCAAGACAGCCGATGATTCTAACAGTTCTATGCCTTCTACTGTCCCTGACCCCTGTAGAAAATCCACCAGAACTAGTAGACCTCCTGTCTGGCTTAAAGACTATGTCACTCAGCAGCAAGGTAATGCTACCTGTTGTTATCCTATGTCAAACTACTTATCCTATGATCATGTATCCCAGTCCTTTGGTGCTGCTCTTACAGCTTTTTCATATGTTGAAGAGCCTCATTCTTATGTTCAGGCAATAAAACATCCACACTGGATTGATGCTATGCAATCAGAGATTGCAGCCTTAGATGATAATCATACATGGAGCATTGTTGATCTTTCTTCTGGAAAAGTGCCTATAGGTTGTCGATGGGTGTATAAGGTGAAGTACACTGCTTCAGGAGCTGTGGAAAGATATAAGGCTAGGCTAGTGGCTAAAGGGTACAGTCAACAGGAGGGGCTTGACTACACAGAAACTTTCTCTCCTGTGGCCAAGATGGTCACAGTGAGATCTGTCATTGCCCTTGCAGCAGCCAAGCACTGGCCCATCTTTCAAATGGATGTCCATAATGCCTTTCTACAAGGCGATCTTCTAGAGGAAGTCTACATGGAGATTCCTCAAGGGTTTGCAAGCCAGGGAGGGACTTCTAAGGTTTGCAAAATTCACAAGTCTTTGTATGGCCTGAAGCAAGCTCCTAGGCAATGGAACAAGAAACTAACTGATGCACTAATGGGTCTTGCCTTCACTCAAAGCCACTATGACTACTCTCTCTTCACCAAAAGGGAGCAGGTTGCACTGACAGTAGTCTTGGTGTATGTAGATGATCTATTGGTGACAGGTACCTGCTCTGATCTGATTATTAAAATAAGGAATGACCTTAAGCTCATGTTCAAAATGAAGGATTTGGGAGAGCTGAAATTCTTTCTTGGAATAGAGTTTGCTAGGTCTAAAAAAGGCATAGTAATGAGCCAAAGGAAGTATGCTTTGGAACTTATATCTGAAATGGGACTTGGAGGATCCAAACCAGCTGGTACTCCACTAGAGTCCAATGTGAAACTAACCTCTGTGGAGTATGATTCTTTTATCAAAGGTGACTCAATCTCAGATACAACAAGAGAGGACAGTCTACTAGAAGATCCATGTCAATATCAAAGACTCATAGGAAGGTTGTTGTATCTTACTATGACTAGAGTTGATATTGCCTATGTTGTGCAAGTGCTCAGCCAATTTATGCACAAGCCAAAACAGTCACACCTTGAAGCTGCTCACAGAGTTGTAAGATACATCAAGGCAGCACCTGGTCTAGGTCTGCTAATGCCCTCAGACAGCTCAGGCACACTTACAGCTTATTGTGACTCAGACTGGGGAGGTCGCTTACAAACTAGAAGGTCTGTTACAGGATATCTAATAAAATTTGGAGATGCTACTATATCCTGGAAGTCGAAGAAACAGGATACAGTAGCAAGAAGTTCAGCAGAGCCAGAATTCAGAAGCATGGCTTCAACAGTTGCTGAACTAACTTGGCTGACAGGCTTATACAAAGAGTGTGGAGTTGACATCAACTAGCCTATTTCGTTATACTGTGACAGTAAAGCTGCTATCCAGATTGCAGCTAATCCTATCTTCCATGAGCGAACAAAGCATATAGATATTGACTGTCACTTTGTGAGAGAAAAAATTGTTCAGGGAATGATCAAAAACTTTCATGTTTCTACTAAGGAGCAACTTGCAGATTTATTAACTAAGAGTCTTGGAAAGTTGCAGCATGACTATCTACTGTCCAAGCTGGGGTTGAAAGACATATTTCAACCATCAGCTTGAGGGAGGGTGTTAACAAGATATGAGGCTAACTGTAGTTAGCTAGCTTAGTTAGTGTTAACTGTAGTTAGTTAACTAAGAGTAGTTAATTAGTTAATGACAGATGTATTCAACTAACTTAAGTTACAGCACTGTATATAACTAACAAGCAGTTAGTTATCATGTACTCTGTATTCATTCTATGAGAAAAAACGGTTTCTTCTCCAGTGATGCTTCTCCGTATCTTCTTCTTCTCTCTTCTCCATTGAAGCTTAATCACTAGAAGTTATCGGATTATCTTTCAGCACAAGAGATCTCATGAGCAGAAATATGACTTTTAGAATGAATGAGTGTGAGTGCGCACACGCAAATATGTTATTATCGCAAAGATAGTCGGCGCGTTTTCATTTCTCCACTCACTCAAGTGGTATTGACAAAGATGAATGGCAAAAGTCTTTTTGAACTTTCATGGGAAAGGCAAACATGAAATTTGCTATATGAGAGCTATTCAGACTTAAGAGAATAGACCACGGGTTTAACTAAACTCCAAAAAATTAGCACCAGAGGTGAGAATTGTCCAAAACAATATAAAGAGACTACAATCTATACCTTCGATCAATTAGGACTCTAACACTACCTTCGTTTCTACCCTAAGCTGCACATTAAAACTGGACATCTGGAATATGGATAACATAGCGGTGCCTAACATTGAGTAACACAACACCAAGGATGAGTTTGACTTAGTGAACCCAGCCTCACATATTCCGCCACAATTTAGAAACCAAGCAACCCATGTTTTCAAGTGAGTCATGTGACCAACTGTGTGCGATAGCCCAAAAGCTAGCTAACTAAACCCTGTCTTCAAGAAGACTTAGAACTTAGGATATGCCTACTCTGGTCCATATTAAGAAAATGTACATAGGACCTAACCCAACCCCCAACGCTAGCTTGTGAGGTGAGGATTATCCAAGACCATATAAAAAGACTACAATTTATACTCTCAACCTATTTGGAACTCTAACACCATAGCACACCAGAAAGCGGCGAAGAACAGAAGGTAACACAATATCGGGGACGTGTTTGGCACTGATACTGTAACGACCCGGCCGGTCATTTTAAGAGTTAGAGCCCCAATTCCCTATTAATTGCTTTCCCCGTATCTTATTCTGTTACTTTGGCTTGTCGGTAGGGTTCATGTTGGTTTTTGAAACGAATTGAGACACTTAGTCTCTTATTTGGGAGCTTAAGTTGGAAAAGTCGACTGGATGTCGACTTGCGTGTAACGGCCTCGGATTTGAATTTTGATGGTTCCGGAGAGCGTCCGCAATGTGATTTGGAGGTCCATAGTAGATTTAGGCTTGAATTGGCGAAAGTTAAAATTTTGACGATTTTGGTCGGCAGTGGAACTATCGGGCCCGGAATGGAATTTCGGAAGTGAGAGTAGGTTTGTAGGGTCATTTTTGACTTGTGTGTGAAATTTGAGGTCATTCGAACGAGATTTGAGATGTTTCGACGTCGTTTATAGAATTTAAAATTTTTAAAGTTCATTAGGTTTGAATCCGTGCATAATTCGTGTTTTTGATGTTGTTCGATGTGATTTGAAGGCTCAACTAAGTTCGTATGGTGTTTTAAGATTCGTTGGCATGTTTGGTTAAGGTCCCGGGGGCCTCGGGTGTGTTTCGGATGCTTAGCGGATTGAAATTTGGACTTAGGCAACTGCTGAGATTGCTGATTTCTGGTGTTTCGCACCTACGGAGGGGAGACCGTAGGTGCGGACTCGCACGTGCGGAAGATCAGGCGCAGAAGTGGATTAGGAAGGAATGGACAGGGGTCGCAGGTGCGAGGGAATCGCCGCATCTACGATGCCCGCAGAAGCAGAGGAAGACTGCAGAAGCGGAGATGGGCACGCAGGTACGGCAATTTGCTCGCAGATGTGGACCCAGTCCCTTAAGTCATTTTCGCACCTGCGATGGAAATTTTGCAAGTGCGATGGCGCAGATGCGATGAATAGTCCGCAGATACGGAATAATTCGAGAGAAAACGGGCAGATTCAAGGGTTAGTTATTCGTTTCACAAAATTCGATTTTGAGCTCGGAGGAAGGCGATTTTTCGAGAGTTTTTCAGAGGAAATATTTGGGTAACGATTCCAAATCCTATTTTGATCACATTTCATTAATTTATTGTTGTTTTCTTCATTTAATCAAGGAATTTGAGTGGGAAAATTGGGGAAAAGTTCCCCAATCGAATATTTGAGTTTTGAGTGGGATTTAGGCATCGGATTCGGATGATTTTTGTACGAGTGAACTCGTGAGTGAATGGGTGTTCTTATTTGGTAACTTTTACTCGATTCCGAGACGTGGGCCCTTTTAAGCAATTTTTCCAATTCCTTGCTTTAGCTTTGATTTCGTTCGTTAGATTAGCTCTTGTAGTTGTATTTATGTTATGTAAATTGTTTTGATTAGATTTGAGCCACTCGGAGTTGGATACTCGTGGCAAGAGCATGATTTAGGATTGATTTGAGCTTGGTTTGAGGTAAGTGGCTTGCCTAACCTTGTGGGGAGGAACTCCCCTCAGAATTTGGTATTGTTTGATATATGAGCGCCGTGTACGTGAGGTGACGAGTACGTACACGGGCTATTTGTTGTAAAAGTCCGTTTTTTCTCTCTAAATCATAACCTGTTTTTCCTTGTTTGAAATATACTAGCTTATGTAACTACCCTGTTTAGATTAGAAAAACATATTTACGTGTTTTAACTGCCTATTTGAACTCTGTGCAGCATGTTTAGTAAAATTTCCTGATTTCTTTGATGTGAACTTAGTCTAAGCTGTAGATTTCCTTATTGTAATTGTTATTTATATGGTTGAGTTGCATATTTACTTTGGGACTACGGAACAGTATTCCGGGAGATCCCCTTGTACTGCATATTTACTTTGGGATAATGGAACGGTATCTGGGAGATCTCCAGCACTGCATATTTACTTTGGCACTACGAAACGGTATTCCGGGAGATCCCCTGCACATTTATGTTTGGGACTACGGGACGGTATCCCGGGAGATTCCATGTTGTTACTATTGTGTTATGAGCTGTCGGCTTCCATTGAATTCTATTTCCTGTTAGATTTCCGTATTTATTTTACTGTAATATTTCTTCCTGTCTTATTTCATTATAGTTATACCAATAGGGCCCTGACCTGATCTCGTCAGTACTCAACCGAGGTTAGGCTTGGCACTTACTGGGTACTATTGTGGGGTACTCACGCCCTTCCTGCACATGTTTTCATGTGCAGATCCAGGTACCTCTCGTCCACCTCAGTATTAGTGCAGCCGCAGCAGCCACCGGAGACCTCAAGGTATATTTGCACGCGCCCGCAGATCCTCGGAGTCCCCCCTCTACCTTACTCTATTTTACCTGCTTTATTACTTTAGACTCTATGTATAGCAGACAGTAGATAGTTACTCGTAGAGCTTGTGACTCGTAATTCCGGGTTTTGGGAAGTATTGTGTATAATCACTTACTTCTATATGCCGAGCGGCATTTTACCATTATACAGTCATTATCGAAGCTTAGTTGTTCCTTTATTTTCTTTATTTCTGTTATTTCAATGTTAATAGGCTTACCTAGTCGTAGCGACTAGGTGTCGTCACGACGTCTTTCGGAGGAAAATGGGTCGTGACAAGTTGGTATGAGAGCTCTAGGTTCATAGGTATCGTGAGCCACAAGTCGGTTTATCAGAGTCTCGCGAATCGGTACGGAAATGTCCGTACTTATCTTCGGGAGGCTATGGAACTATTAAGAACAATCATACTTCTTTGATTTCCTTGTCGTGAGAGTTATTGACATCAAAACTTCTAAAGTTTTCTATTCTATTCTTTCTCACATATGGTGAGGACCCGTACCGGGATCTCCGACGATCAGACACCCGAGCCCCCTGCCAAAGCTGCCAGAGCCGCCAAAGGTAGAGGTCGGGGTAGAGGACGACCACGCGGTGCAGCTAGAGCATCGGCGCGAGCTGCGACAGAGGAGTCCCCAGCAGCTCCAGCTGAAGGGCCGACACCGGAGGTTCCTATTACTACTCCAGCCCTCCAGGAGACTTTAGCTCAGTCCATGAGCATGTTCAGCACTTTAGCTCAGGCTGGACTGATTCCGATAGCTCCCGTCATATCTCAAGTCGAGATAGGGGCACAGAACCGATTTATTATTGCTCAATATGGTAGATTTTGATGTTATCTTGGGCGTGGACTGGTTGTCGCCCCATTATGCTATTCTTGATTGTCACGCTAAGACGTGACGCTGGCTATGCCAGGCTTACCACAATTAGAGTGGAGGGGTACCTTAGAGTATACTCCCCACATGGTAATTTCATTTCTTAAGACTTGGCGAATGGTTGAGAAGGGGTATGATGTGTATTTGGCCTATGTGAGAGATGTCAGTATTGATATCCCTACAGTTGAGTCAGTTCCAGTAGTGAGGGGTTTCCCTGATGTATTTCCAGCTGATCTTTCGGGCATGCCGCCCGACAGAGATATTGATTTTGGCATTGATTTGTTGCCGGGCACTCAGCCCATATCTATCCCTCCTTACCGTATGGCTCCTCCTGAGTTGAAGAAGTTGAAGGAGCAGTTGCAGGAGTTGCTTAATAAGGGCTTCATTAGGCCTAGTGTGTCGCATTGGGGGTGCTCCGGTCTTGTTTGTGAAGAAAACAGATGGTTCTATGCGTATGTGTATTGATTATCGCAGTTGAACAAGGTTACAGTGAAGAACAGGTATCCATTGCCTTGCATTGATGATTTATTTGACTAGTTACAGGGTGCCAGGGTGTTTTCCAAGATTGACTAGCGTTCTGGCTATTATCAGTTGAAAATTGCCTTCAGGACCAGATAAGGTCATTATGAGTTTCTTGTATGTCTTTTGGCTGACCAATGCCCCAGCAGCCTTTATGCATTTGATGCACAGTGTGTTCCGGCCTTATTTTGACTCCTTCGTCATTGTGTTTATTGACGACCAACTGGTGTATTCCCAGTCTCGGGAAGATCATGAGCAGCACCTGAGGACTGTGCTTCAGACTTTGAGGGAGAAGAGGTTGTATGCGAAATGTTCTAAGTGTTAATTCTGGCTTGATTTAGTGGCATTCTTGGGTCACGTAGTATCTAGTGATGGTATCAAGGTAGATCCGAAGAAGGTGGAGGCAGTGCAGAGTTGGCCCAGACCATTATCAGCTATGGAGATCCGCAGTTTCCTTGGTTTGGCGGGATATTACCGTCGCTTTGTAGAGGGATTTTCATCTATTGCAGCACCTATGACCAAGCTGACCCAGAAGGGTGCTCCGTTCAGGTGGACAAGGAGTGTGAAGAGAGCTTTCAGAAGCTCAAGACAGCTTTGACTACAGCCTCAGTATTGGTATTGCCTACGGGTTCGAAGTCTTACACTGTCTACCTCGAGGATTGGTCTTGGAGCGTTGTTGATGCAGGACGGTAGGGTGATTGCCTGCGCGTCCAGACAGTTGAAGGTGCATGAGAAGAATTATCCTGTCCACGATCTTAAGTTAGCAGCTATTGTGCACGCCTTGAAGATCTGGCGCCATTATTTGTACGGTGTTCCTTGTGAGATCTACATTGATCACCGGAGCTTGCATCACCTGTTCAAGGATCTTAATTTGCGTCAGCGGAGGTGGTTGGAGCTACTTAAGGATTATGACATCACTATATTGTACCACCCGGGGAGGGCCAATTTAGTGGCCGATGCATTGACTCACCGGGCGGAGAGTTTGGTGAGTTAAGCATATCTTCCAGCAGCAGAGAGACCCTTAGCATTGGACGTGCATGCTTTAGCCATACGTTTTGTGAGACTGGACATTTCGGAGCCGAGCCGGGTATTGGCTTGTGTGGTCGTTCAGTCTTCTCTTTATGACCGTATCAGACAGCGTCAGTATGATGACCCCCTCGGCGAGGTGATGCTAGAGATGTGACTATTGGTGATGACGGCGTGATGAGGATGCAGGGCCGGATATGTGTGCCCAATGTGGATGGGCTTCGGGAGTTGATTCTTGAGGAGGCCCACAGCTCGCAGTATTCCATCCATCCCGGGTGCCGCGAAGATGTACCAGGATTTGAGACAGCACTATTGGTGGAGGAGGATAAAGAAGGATATAGTTGGGTTTTGTGGCTAGGTGTCTCAACTGTCAGCAGGTTAAGCATGAGCATCAGAGACCGGGTGGCTTACTTCAGAGGTTAGAGATCCCAGAGTAGAAGTGGGAGCGGATCACCATGGATTTCGTAGTTGGACTCCCACGGACTTCGAGGAAGTTCAATGCCATTTGGGTGACCAAGTCAGCTCATTTCATCCCAATGATGACTACTTACTCTTCAAGAGATTGGCTGAGATTTACATCAGAAAGATTGTCTGCTTTCATGGTGTCCCAATTTCCATCATTTCAGACAGAGGTACACAACTCACATCACGGTTCTGGAGAGCCATACAGCAGGAGTTGGGTACTAGGGTAGAGCTGAGTACAGCCTTTCACCCTCAGACGGACGGGCAGTCCGGGCGCACGATTCAGATTCTAGAGGATATGCTTCGTGCTTGTGTGATGGAGTTTAGAGGGTCATGGGACCAATTCTTTCCACTTGCGGAGTTTCCCTACAACAACAGTTATCAGTCCAGCATTCAGATGGCACCGTACGAGGCTCTATATGGTAGGCGGTGTCGGTCCCCAGTGGGTTGGTTTGAGCCGAGCGAGGCCTGACTGTTGGGTACAGACTTGGTCCAAGATGCCCTGTATAAGGTGAAGGTGATTCAGGATAGACTTCGCCCAACCTAGTCCAAACAGAAGAGTTATGCGGACCGGAAAGTTCGCGATTTAGCATCTATGGTCGAAGAGCGGATCTTGCTTCGGGTATCGCCTATGAAGGGCGTCATGAGGTTCGAGAAGAAGGGCAAGCTGAGCCCAAGGTACATTGGTCCTTTTGAGATATTGCGGCGTTTTGGGGAGGTTGCTTATGAGATTTCCCTACCTCCCAGCCTAGCAGGAGTTCATCCGGTATTCCATGTTTCTATGCTCCGGAAGTATCACGGTGATCCGACTCATGTATTAGATTTCAACTCAGTCCAGTTGGACAACGATCTATCTTATGATGAGGAGCCAGTGGCTATCTTGGATAGGCAAGTCAGAAAGCTAAGGTCAAAGAACATTGCTTCTATAAAGGTTCAGCGGAGGGGCAGCCGGTCGAGGAGGCGACTTGAGAGACAGAGCGGGTTATGCGGCCGTTATCCTCATCTTTTCACAGCTTCAGGTATGTCATTATACTCGTTCGAGGACGAACGATTGTTTTAAGAGGAGGAGGATGTAACGACCCGACCGTTCATTTTGAGAGTTAGAGCCCCGGTTTCCCTATTAACTGCTTTCCTCGTATCTTATTCTGCTACTTTGAGTTGCCGGGAGGGTTTGTGTTGGTTTTTTACTTCGAGCCCGGAATGGAATTCCGGAAGTGAGTAGGTTCGCAGGTCATTTTTTACTTGTGCGTGAAATTTGAGGTCATGCGGACGAGATTTGATATGTTTCGACGTCGTTTGTAGAATTTAGAAATTTCAAAGTTCATTAGGCTTGAATTCGTGCATAATTCGTGTTTTTGATGTTTTTCAATGTGATTTGAAGGCTCGACTAAGGTCATATAGTGTTTTAGAATTGGTTGGTATGTTTAGTTGAGGTCCCGGGGGCCTCGGGTGTGTTTCGGATGCATAGCGGAATGAATTTTGGACTTAGGCAACTGCTGAGATTGCTGGTTTCTAGTGTTTCGCACCCGCGGAGGTCTCACCTGCGGAGGGGAGACCGCAGGTGCGGATTCGCACGTGCGGAAGATCAGGCGCAGAAGCGGAATAGGAAGGAATGGACAGGGGTCGCAGGTGCGAGGGAATCGCCGCATCTGCGATGCCTGCAGATGCGCTCCAGGACCCGCAGAAGCGGAAGAAGACTGCAGAAGCAGACATGGGCCCACAGGTGCGCACGCGCAAGTGCGGCCATTTGCTCGCAGATGCTGACCTAGTCTCTCAAGTCGTTTGCGCACCTGCGATGGAAATTCCGCAGTTGCGATGAATAGTCCGCAGATGCTGAATAACTAGGTAGAAAAGGGGCAGATTCGAAGGTTTGTTATTCATTTCACAAAATTCAGTTTTGAGCTCTAAGGAAGGCGATTTTTTGAGAGTTTTTCTTAGAAAATCTTTGGGCAACGATTCGTAATCCTATTTTGATCACATTTCATTAATCTATTATCGTTTTCTTCATTTAATCAAGGAATAGGGAAAAGTTCCCCAATCGAATTTCTGAGTTTTGAGTGGGATTTAGGCATCGGATTCGGATGATTTTTGTACGAGTGAACTCGTGAGTGAATGGGTGTACTTATTTGGTAACTTTTACTCGATTCTGAGACGGAGGCTCGAGGAGGCTTTTGAGCCGATTTTTCCACACTTTAGCTTTGATTTCGTTCGTTAGATTAGCTCTTGTAGTTGTATTTATGTTATGTAAATTGTTTTGATTAGATTTAGGCCACTCGGAGTTGAATAGTCGTGGCAAGAGCGTGATTTCGGATTGATTTGAGCTTGGTTTGAGGTAAGTGGCTTGCCTAACCTTGTGGGGGAACTCCCCTTAGGATTTGGTATTGTTTGATATATGAGCGTCGTGTACGTGAGGTGACGAGTACGTACACGGGCTATTTGTTGTAAAACTTCGTTTTTTTCCTCTAAATCATAACCTGTTTTTCCTTGTTTGAAATACACTAGCTTATGTAACTACCCTGTTTAGATTAGAAAAACAAGTTTACGTATTTTAATTGCCTATTTGAACTCTGTGCAGCATATTTAGTTAAATTTCCTGATTTCTTTGATGTGAACTTAGTCTAAGCTGTAGATTTCCTTGTTGTAACAGTTATATATATTGGTTGATATTTACTTTGAGACTACAGAACGGTATTCCGGGAGATCCCCTTGTACTGCATATTTACTTTGGGACTACGGAACGGTATTCCAGGAGATCCCCAACACTGCATATTTACTTTGGGACTACGAAACGGTATTCCGGGAGATCCCCTGCACATTTACGTTTGTACTACGGGACGGTATCCCGGAGATACGATGTTGTTATTACAGTGTTCTGAGCTGTCAGCTTCCATTGAATTCTATTTCCCTTTAGATTTCCGTATTTATTTTACTGTAATATTTCCTTCTGTCTTATTTCATTATATTGATACTAGTAGGGGCCAGACCTGATCTCGTCACTACTCGACCGAGGTTAGGCTTGACGAAAGCAAGGGCATCACGAGCACCACAAACCATCCATGCATCGATGTGTCTAGCATACAATAGCTTGTTGAAAAGAAATACTTTACTGATGATAACATACATCGCATGTTTCTTGATTTAAGGGTTTTCTGATTTCTTGTTGAATGTAGTTGTCCTTGAGTTCACAAAGTTGCAATGATATCTGACATTTATACGGAAAAACACGGAAGGCACATATATCATCCCATCTATGTTTCAATCTGCAGAAAAAAAAAAAAAAAAATACGACATAAAAAAGCCGATTAGTTAGCTGTCATTATCCATAAGACCAAATTAAATCGGGTTTGTGTATGAAGATCGTGTTGGCTAGTTCAGCACTAATTTAGTTCTACCTTAGTTAAGTGATGCGAATATCAAAGAAAAAAGTATTAGAAAGAAGCCCTGCAGAAAAGAAGTTAGCAACCCAGAGAAATAATACACGAGAAAAATATTATTCATGTATTAACAATGATACAATAAGCCCTATTACTCCTACTACATGTGGGACTAGGACTAATTACACATAACTATCTAACACTACCCCTCACGCCGGTGCATACAAATCATATGTACCGAGCTTGTTACATATGTAATTAATACGAGAAACAGTGAGAGAAAATATCTGCAAGATGATCACTCGACATTACAAACTTTATAGTAATATCTCCTGAGAGTCTGAAAAAGTGACAGTAAACCTCAATGTGTTTAGTTCTCTCGTAGAACACTGGATATGATGCAATAGGAAGAGCAACTTGATTTTCACACACAAGTTCCATCTGGCTGATTTCACCAAATTTCAACTCCTTGAGCAACTGTTTGATCCAAATTAGCTCACATGTTGCCATAGCTATTGCTAGATATTCTGTTTCTGCACTAGACTGAGCAACCACATTCTGTTTCTTGCTCTTCCAAGACATCAAATTACCTCCTAGTAAAACACAATATCCCGACGTAGAACGTCTATCAGAAGGTGATCCTGCCCAATCAGCATTTGAGTATCCAACGATCAGCTCATGGCCTCGATCCTCAAATAATAACCCTTTGCCTCGAGCTGACTTCACATGCCGAAGAATGCGGACAACTTCATTACAATGACTATCACAGGGAGAATCCATAAACTAACTTACAATACTCACAAGAAATTACATGGCAGGTCTAGTCACTGTGAGGTAATTTAATTTACCAACCAGCCGCCTATACCTTGCAGGATCGCTAAACGGCTCCCCCTGTTCTGGCAGAAGTTTAGAATTCGGACCCATCAGAGTGTCAATAGGTCTACAACATGCCATTCATGTGTCCTCGAGAATGTCTAAGGTGTACTTCCATTGTGAGATCACAATACGTAAGCTAGACCGAGCAACCTCAATACCCAGAAGATACTTTAATCTGCCCAGATCCTTAGTCTGGAAGTGTTGAAAGAAATGCTGCTTCAACTTACTAACTTAGTAATATCATCCTGATCATTGCCTGTAATAACAATATCGTCAACACAAACCACCAGATAAATACAGAGATTTGAAGCAGAATGCCAATAAAACACAGAGTGATCAGCGTCACTACGAGTCATGCCAAACTCCTGGATAACTGTGTTGAAACTTACCAAACCAGACTCGAGGAGACTGCTTTAGACCATAAAGTGACCAGCGCAAGCGACATACAAGGCCACTAGACTCCCCCGGAGCAACAAAAACAGGTGTTTGCTCCATACAAACTTCATCCTTAAGATCACCATGAAGAAAAACATTCTTAATGTTTAACTGATAGAGAGGCCAATGGCAAACAACAGCCATGGATAGAAAAATGTGGACCGATGCTATTTTAGCCATGGGAAAGAAAGTATTAATGTAATCGAGCCCAAATATCTTAGCATATCCTTTAGCAACAAGACGGGCCTTGAGTCGATCAACCTGGCCATTCGGACCAACTTTGACTGCATGAACCCAACGACAACCAACAGTAGATTTGCCTGAAGGGAGAGGAACAAGCTCCCAAGTACCACCCATATGTAAAGTAGACATCTCGTCAATTACAGCATGTCGCCATCCTGGATGAGACAATGCTTAACCTGTAAACTTAGGGATGGAATCAGAGGACAAGGTAGACACATAAGCATAATGGGGTGATGATAGACGATGATAACTTAAAGGGAAAAGGGTCAAAAATATCCTTCTATTATTGTTTATTGTTTACTTTTGCCACCCGTTATACTTTTCGTCCATTCATGTCCCTATCGTTAACAAAGTTTGCAAAATTACCCCTAACCCTAACGTTCCTCCACTGTGGCAGCTAACCCCATCAATTTTATCCATGTCAGCTTCTATGTCAGTTGCCATGTCATCAACCCCACCAAATTAAAACCCTAACATAAAGGACCCCCACTCGTCACCTCTCCACCCTTTCTCTCATCTTCTCTCCCTCACCTCATACCAAAATCGCTGGAAACCATGGCATTTCACCGGAAAATTTTCAGTGGCTCCCCTCTTCGTTTCCTTTATCCTTCTTCATGTTTCGTCATTCAAACAGCAACCCCGTTCCGCCAAACCAGCGGAACCGTCGAAACTCGCCGAGAAAGTCACAAGGCCACCACCACTGACTACCTCTACTCTTTCTCACTGGAACCGGCGAAACTTGCCGAAAAAAGTCAGCGAGATCTTTCATTTTGGCTTCAATTTTTCAATCCAAACAAAAACATTCACCAAATGGACAGATGATAACCACAACTTTCAAAATCGATATCCCTACAAACCCCAGCTAACACTTTATATTAAACTTCAGCTGATCAGAGTACTTAAATCTTATGTTCTCGAGCTCTCTTATAAACCCTTCCATGCTGATTTTTCAATTTTTTTAACACCAATGTTATTCTTCTCATTTTAAGCTCCGATATTTATTTTTCCACTCCATTTCAGTAGGAATCAAGCAAGAAATTTCAGGTTCTTGAGTCCCTTTCGAGCTTTAATTTCGACGACCCAAAAATGTAGTTCAAGTCCATTTTTCACTCAAATCCACCAAATCAGTACTTGATTCACGATTTCAAGCTCAAAACGGCAATACCACACCGATTTTCTCTATGTATAATCAACAAATTGAATGGGGTTTCAAAAAAATTTGGCACCCAAAGAAAGTAGTGGGTTTCATAATTTCATCGCAGATTCTTCAAATGAGAAGAAGAATTTGATGTTTAGCTCTAATAACAACACCAAACAAGTTTTTTTGAAGGAGAGAAAAATTGAATCACCACCTCAGTGTAATCTTTGAAGTTTAGTATGAAAATTAAATTGTGAATTTAGGAATTGTGGTGTTTTGAAGTTTTAAAACCGATGGACAATTACTCATTGAGCTTGAAACAGAAAAATAGCTATTGGTATTGGAGTTTGGCTGGTTAAATTTCATTTTGGTGAACATTATCGGAAAAAATAATTCATTTTGGTGAATGTGATGTCTGCAATGGAAAGGTAAGGAGAAAGAATAGGGAAAAATGAAAAAGTGTTGGGGGTGGAAGGTAAGGAAATAATTGTATGAAAAAATAAAATGGGGGTTGTGGGGTTTTAATTTGGTGGCAACGCTGACATGGCATCTGAGTTGGATAAAATTGATGTGGTCAGCTGCCACAGTGCAAAACGTTAGGGTTAGGGGTATTTTTTCAAACTTTATTAATGGCAGAGACGAGAATGGCCGAAAAGTGTAACGAGTGGCACAAGCAACCAATAAACAATAGTAGAGGGGCAATTTTGACCCTTTGCCCTAACTTAAATCAACATAATAGGGATCAGGATTAAGTGTGATCCGTATACCTTTTCGAAGTGCAATCGGTGGACTAGGAGAAGACAAGTCCGCAGTAGGAGCAAGGTCAGGTGCAAGACGTGAATCAGCTGGGCCTGATGCTAGGAGAGGACGACGACGATAAGTCAAGAGTGGTGTTCCTGTGGTTGGGGATCTAGAAGGAGCAACAATAGACTCTCCAACGCTTGGTATAGGTAAGACATATGTGGCTGAAGGTGTAGGAGGAGCTATAGTAAACTCCTCAAAGGTTGGTATAGGTAAGACCTCAGATATACCAAGGCGGTCAGAAGAGGTAAAGTAAGGTCTAGACTAAAAAATATGACATCGGCTGACATAAGGTACCTACGAAGATCAGGTGAGTAACAACGATATCCTTTCTGAACACGAGAATGACCAAGGAAGACACACTTGAGAGCACGAGGAGCTAATTTATCCTTCCTAGGCGCTAGTTATGAACGAAACATGTGCTCCCAAAAACACGAGGGAGGAAGAGCGTATAAGGGTGACCAGGAAAACAATATTGAATGCGGTTTTGCCTTTTTGGTTGACAATTTGGAAAGGAATGAAGAGAAGAATATTTCAAGGCAATGGCAAGTGTTGAGTCCCACGGGGGTGGGATCTGGGTTTCTTGGTCTCCTTATATGGTCTTGGGAAATCCTCACCTCATAAGCTAGCTTTTGGGGTTGAGTTAGGCCCAAGGTTCATTTATCATGATATCATAGCCAGGTCCATCCAAGTTTATTGTTACCGATGTTGGACCTCCAGTTATAATGCCCCCGTTCAGTTTGTAAGCCTGGGCGTGAGGGGGAGGGGGGTATTGAGTCCAACGTAGGTGGGATTTGGGTTTCTTGGTCTCCTTATATGGTATTGGGCAATCCTCACCTCATAAGTTAGTTTTTGGGGTTCAGTTAGGCCCAAGGTCCATTTATGAGCAAGAATTCAAGGAATGTAAAGGGTTCTTTCTTTTTATATTTCACTTATTTGGTGTAAAAAGGAACAGTTTGTCAAAAGATCAAGACTAGCATGCAGTCTTACATTATAGATATATCTTTTGGCACTCTTTTGGCATAAATGAAATGATATTTGACTACTGAAAAGAAAATTTGAGAGACTTTTACTTGGAACATTTGAAGTTCCCCATAATTACAAGATCCCTCTATGTCAATAACCATATAATCCTTTTAGAACTATACTATTACTTGCGGTGGCCCTTTGACGGTTTTGACCAACTCAAGCAAGATCTAAATATACAAATATAAAGAAATTATTTTTCTCTCAACTTCTGAGTTAGTCACAAGAAATAGTCTGATCAAAAGATGGAGAAAGAAAAGATAAGCAAGTCGTTTCAAGCTGTATCCTTATGGTCCTCACCGCTACTAACCGATAACAAAAATTTTGGGTGACGATGGATGGCAGGCGAGACTCGTATTTCCTACAGCATCTCTCCTATCCCATTACTTGATGTAACGAGTGAGAACTTAAAGTCTATGGACTGATTTGAGAGGTAATATCTCTTACTGACCATTTTCATTTGAATGTAATTTAGATGCTCTCTGAACCGAAACTCGGTGCGGCCATGACCACTGTAAAAGCAAGGGGCAGTTTTACAGCGCAATCTCTAAACATATGGCTCCCCATAATGATTCACAGATCATGAAGACAGGAAATGATTGCAATTCTAAATGCACCATACGGCTAGCCACATGATTGTTGTTTCCATGTTAACTTTAGCTAAATAAGCTAAAGGAAATTAATGTTTATCAATCTACTTAACTTATAACTCGCCAAAATTTACTCCAGTTTAGTCAGCAGAACACAACTCAAATAACTTGTATACCTTTCCCACCTGAAACCAAATCTAACTATTTAAAGAGCTTGTAATACATTTCCCATCTGAAACCAGACCTATAGGACATATCTTGAGGTACTTCTGAAAAAGCCAGAAAGTGCACTTCGCACACCAAGCAAGCTTCTTTTAGTTTTAGATAATATAAATTCAAAGACGGATAAGGTTCAATGTGAGATGAAGCTTACAGCACTCTTAACTACCGAGAGCTCATAGAGTTATTTAAATTATAAGAAACGCATAAGAGATATGAAGTTGTGAACAGATTCAGTACCCAGAAGACGCATGACTCTCACAGTAGCTTCGTAATTCAGGGAGCACTCGGAAATCAATATTCTGGTATCTGTTAAACAAATTACAAGAAGTAAGCACAAGCATAATGAAGAGTTCGAAACAATTGCACCTAAAACTAACGTGTTAGAATTGATTCTAAGTACCTTAAGCAACACAAGAACAGAAAAGTGCAAATAAGATACAAATGGATCACACACCTTTGGTTGATCCCACTTGTGGGGAAGAGGAATCAGCTCTATGTCAGAGGAAGAAGACAAATGGGAAGGGACAAATAAAGAGGGGAACAAAGGAGAAAATGGATAGAAATTACATCTCTAGGATAAATCAACTAAATTTGGTCAGTTTCGTAATCTATATTCGAAAATATTTTACTCGAACTAAAATGTGTGCAGTCATAGGATTTCTGTCACCCTCTCCTAACCTCTCTCTCAACTGCAGATGCCACCTCTTAAAGCAAAAATTTACTGATTTCCCAAGGTTTGCATGGGTATATACAACAGAACTATTTAACAAGCAAGTGGAAAGATACATTTTCGATGACATATGAGACAAAAACTCTAATAAATCAGGGACAACGGGGACAAAGCTCAGAAAGCATCATTAGTGAATACATATAACTAAGTGAAATTCACAAGGAAAACATTTTTATAAGTAGCAGTAAAAGATTACAAGAAAAGATTACTGTTTCATTCTTACATGCGGGATTCAGGATCCTTCCGAGGATCATAACCTTTCCTTATCCAGAATCTACGGAAAGGCCCACTCGAAAAGTAATATGCTACTCTAAAGAGAAGCCTGCATAATGACGGAGATACACCAAATATTTATACTATGGGCAGTATCATTTCCAAGACTTGATCCAAATAATAGAAGTGAAGATTGTATAAGAATTTCATATGCTACCTTTTGATCCTGCTCTCTCCAAGCTTCAGACCCCCATCACGCAAGCGCTCAGCTAATGACTCTTTGACCCATATTTGACGCTCTTCAAACAATTCAGATACCACCTTCTGCCGTCTCCAATCTTCTGAGCCGTGAAATATGTGCTTTTCCCAATCCACTGGTTTAGGAATCTGTATGAATGTTAAGCAGAACAACCAGGCAGCTGCAATACCATCATACTGCAGAGTGACTTTATTGTTTTATCTGTTTGTCTTTGTTGAATAAGATGTCAAGTATCCGTCTTTTCAAGATAATATAATCTTCAGTAGACTTCTCTTCAGGGATGAAGAAAAGTGCAATTAATGAGTGGTAGCAGAGTTAGTAATGAAAGAGCTTCCCAATTATAACTTGCAGATGACTACTAACACGATTTTACCAAGCCAACAAACTCTTCCACCCTTAAAACATGAAGTACGAGGGCTTACTTTCCCATTCGCTGCACTTCAACAATAGAGGATGCCTGACCAGTGCATAAAAGAAGAAAAAAACGCTAATCTCGCCGGAAAAGCGAAACTTGTCCTCGCTGTAGCAACAGAACAAGCTGAAACCTGGGCGGGCGGAGTCGAATTCAAGACGCAACCCCCCGAGAGTGAAAACCGTGGTTGGGATGTGGCTGGAAAAGCCTGCACGCGCCAGCGCAGGCACATGCCGCGCATGGAGAGCCCTATGGTAGTGGGCTTTCTTGGCTACAGTTGCAGGAAGTTATGAGTCTACTGGTGGTACTCCTACACGCACAATGTCCCTAGAAAGCATAGTAACCTCGAACAGATGCATTTAGTTGCCGGACAATTCCATGACAACAGGATCTCTCTCATGTATATGTCACTGATTACTGTACATTGTCTACTAATCTCACTAGATGCTCTGATACTGTAAAAAGTACAGAGACAATAGAGCAATCTCTCTTCACTTGTATTCAAGAAGTAACGAGTATATATACAAGTACATAGAGCCCTAACTATGGAAAGAATAAAAAAAGGAAATCCTATATATCTGCTGTGAATCCCTATAATTATGCTAGCTATGTATATTGCATAAGATTATGTCTACATTCATTATCCAACACTCCCCCTCGAGCTGGAGCATAAATATTGATCATGCCCAGCTTGTTACAAAGGTAATCAACTCGAATTCCATTCAACGCCTTTGTCAACAAATCAGCTGGTTGCTCTCCTGTCTTCACGTAACCAGTGGAGATCAAGTTCTCCTGAATCTTCTCACGAATAAAATGGCAGTCAACCTCAATATGCTTCGTTCTTTCATGATACACCGGATTTGACGCAATTTGGAGGGCAACTTGATTGTCACACCAGAGTTTTGCCGGTATTGGATGCTCCAACCCAATTTCAATCAAAAGATGATGTATCCACATCATCTCACACGTAGACTGTGACATAGCTCTATACTCGGATACTGCACTGGATCGAGATACAACACTTTGCTTCTTACTCCTCCATGATATCAGGTTTCCTCCAACAAAGACACAATAACATGTAGTAGATCTTCTATCAATTTTGGATCCAGCCCGGTCAGCATCTGCAAAAACATTCAATACGAGTATGATTGTGATTGCTATATAATATGCCAAGTCCAGGAGCTCCTTTCAAGTAACACAAAATCTGTTCCAATGTTGTCCAATGTTTGACCGTTGGTGCAGACATGAACTGGCTAACAACACTTACTGCAAAAGCAATATCTGGACGAGTCACGGTGAGGTAGTTTAATTTCCCAACTAACCTCCTGTATCTCTCTGGATCGTCAAAAGGATCACCATCATCTTTCATAAGATGCACATTAGGAACCATTGGAGTACTGCAAGGTTTAGCTGCCAACTTTCCAGTTTTTGCAAGCAAGTCAAGAACGTACTTTCTCTGAGACAAAAGAATTCCCTTCTTGCTTCTATTTACTTCTACTCCCAAAAAGTATTTCAACTGACCCAAATCCTTTGTATGAAACCTAGTATGCAGAAAAGACTTACGGAAGAAATCCCGACATAGTCACTTCCTGTGATAACAATATCATCATCATATACAACAAGGAGAATAGTGTATAGTTGATTTCCGATAGAAGACTGAGTGATCGCACTTACTCATTTTCAGCCCAAACTCCTGAACTACCTCACTGAACTTGCCAAACCAAGCTCGTGGACCCTACTTCAAGCCAAACAAGGACTTCTTCAAATGACAGACTTTCCTGTACTCCCCCTAAGCAACAAAACCGGGTGGTTGCTCCATATACACTTCGTCCTGAAGATCACTATGAAGGAACGCATTCTTGATATCCAACTGATGTAAAGGCCAATTCTCGGACGCAACTAGAGAAATAAATAAGCGGACAGAAGTGAGTTTGGCAATTGGGGAGAAGGTGTCAGAATAATCCACCCCATAAGTTTGAGCATACCCTTTAGCCACAAGTCTGGCCTTAAGTCTTGCCACAGAACCATCTCGATTAACTTTAACTGTAAGGACCCACTTGCATCCCACTAGTTTCTTTCCCTTGGGTAAATCTACCAGATCACATGTGTGGTTATCCTCTAAAGCATGTATTTCCTCAAGCATTGCATCAGACCATCCGGGATGACTCAAAGCCTCCTTCACTGTTTTGGGTACGGAGATGGAGTCTAGAGAAGCAATCATAGATCTAGACGTAGAGGATAAGTGGTCATAGGAAACAAAGTTAGCAACAGAATATGTCGATTTGCAAGTACATGTACCTTTACGAAGAGCAATAGGAAGGTCAAGGTTATATGGAGGATCAGGCAAAGGAGGATCAGATGATGAAGGAACTGGTGCGGGACATGTATCATTTGTCTCTCGCCTCCGCGAATAAACTTGAACAATTGGAGGTCTTACTAACACAGTTGGAACAGGTACTGAAGGCACGATAGTCGATTCATGCTCAACAACAGAACTGGGAGATGGAAGAGTATCTTTTGATTGTTCTCTCAAAGTACGGGTAGCCTGATATACTAGCCGCTCATCTTCCTCCCTCTAGCTTGTAGAAACGGGAGGTGCATAGAAGAATGGTGTAGTCTCTGAAAATACCACATCAATTGACACTAAATATTTGTCAAGCTCAATAGAATAACAACGATACCCCTTCTGAAGGCGAGCATAGCCCAAGATTCTGAAGGCGAGCATAGCCCAAGAAAACACACTTCAATGCCTTGGGATCCAACTTGGTAAGAGATGGTCGAACATCTCGAACATAACATGTGCTTGCAAACACCTTAGGTTCCACCGGAAATAATGACTTCTTCGGAAAAAGAACACTATAAGGAACATTACCACCGAGCACAGTAGATGGCATCCGATTAATCAGAAAACAAGCCGTAGAAACAACATAAGCCCAGAACTGTTTAAGCACCTTCATTTGGAACAAAAGTGCTCGAGCTGTCTCAAGTAGATGCCTATTCTTCCTCTCAGCAACTCCATTTTGAGAGGGTGTATCAACACATGAAGACTGATGTAACATACCATGTTGTCTCATGTAGGACTAAAATAACTCTGACATGTATTCTTTAGTGTTATCACTCCTTAGAGTACATACCGAAGCATTGAATTGAGTTTTGACTTCAGCACAAAAGGCAGAAAAGTAAGTAAACACTTCAAAGCGGCTCTTTATAAAGTAAATCCAAGTCATTCGAGAAAAATCATCTACAAAAGTGACAAAATACTTATGCCCGGTTTTAGAAACAACCGGACATGGTCCCCAAACATCATAATGGACTAAATCAAAAGCTGACTCAGCTCGCTTATTAACGCTTGGACTTAACGAGATGCGATGGTGTTTTGCAAATTGACATGACTCACAATCCAATAACGAAATATTCTAAAACTGAGGACACAGCTTCTTCAACAAAGGTAGAGAGGGATGTCCCAACCGACAATGTGCTTCAAAAGGAGACACTACACTGGAGCATGCAATAGGTCGTGGCTCCCATTCATCAAGAATATAGAGATCACCAGATAAATATCCTTTATCAATAACCTGCTTCATTGTAAGATCTAAAAACAAACAATGATTGGGAAAGAATGCAACACAACAATTAAGGTCTTTGGTGATTTTATGACAGGGTAATAGAGGAAGTTGGGTCACCAGTCCCAGATCCACCACTACTACAAATTGACCCATCAGCTACAATAACCGGAGAGGGTGCTTTGTGTGATCGAAAGCTAGAAAAAATATTTGGATTACCCGTCATGTGATTTGTGGCACCTGAATCAATCACCCATTTATTTGAAGAGATGAAAAGACATGTTTTATCTTACCTAGCAAAAGCAACTGAAGAAGGTTCCTTAATTGATTTGTGATATTGAAGGAATTTCATGAACTCACGCGAAACCAAAATTGTTGGACCAGGAGCTGTCGATTATTTCCTCCTTATTTACTATTGGTAGCCATTCTTTTTTTTAAAAACTAATAAAATTCTCAAAGTATCAAATCAGATGATAGAGAACCCAACAAAATTTCTATGTGAAGAAATTCTTGACAAAGGAACTAGCAAAATTCCTCAACTATTAAATATACCCCTGAAGTCGCACCAATAGAAATATCTCAAACCAAGTCTGAGGCCCCAAATGTGATTAGTAAATATCCAAACAAAATCAGTAAGCAATATGAGTTTTAAGAAGTCCGACCGAATGCAACTTCTTACAAATTTGATACTGAAGGAGACAAATATTTTCAGTGTTTCAAGCACCAGAGAAACCAAATCAGAGTTCAAACCAACTATCCCAAGATAATGATCAATTCCAGACAACCAGCAATTAAACAAAGGATGACCCCCAAATAAATAATACCAACACCAATCGGTTAAACCAAGAAAGCAATAGCTATCCCCGCAAATAATAAAACAGCCCAACTCCCAAACAAGAGTCCAACAGCCACAGAAGCAAAAGAAATCAGATCTGAGATACTTACAAGTAAAACAGAACTGTGAAACCTGAAACAACCCAAGAAGCGAACCAAATAGGTTGTGAATCAAAGATCTTCTTCCAGGCTTGACACAAGTAACAGAAGCCGCCGGAAAAGAAAAGACGGGGATGGAGAACAAAATAGAAACAAAAAGCTGACAGTGCATGCACCTTCACGCACCGGCGTGTGATGAACAGACCGGAGCTACAGGTGGCGCGTGACATCCACTTTCTTCACACCTAGTCGCTGGAGATAACTGGTAAAACGATCGAGCCAATAGGCTCATACCATGTAAACTGTAAAGTACAGAGACAATAGAGCAATCTCTCTTCACTTGTATTCAAGAAGTAACAAGTATATATACAAGTACATAGAGCACTAACTATGGAAAGAATAAAAAAAGGAAATCATATAAATATGTTGTGAATCCCTATAATTATGTTGGCTATGTATACTTCATAAGATTATGTCTACATTCATTATCTAACAGATACCATGTAAGAAAGCAGGACAAGGAAGTAAGAATTGAGAGAACTCTGTTTGATTATTCCCTCAAGCAATAGGGTTTTAAAATAGTAAAGCAAACATGTTCTAAACTAGGAAAGCAAATCAAGAATTACATAATTACAGGAAACTAATCATCCTAATTAATTTTTTTCGATCCTAATTGATATACAGTATATTTGAAACATCCTTAAAAACATCGATCACAATAATTTACAGAGGGAGAGTAAAAGTACCCTTTTCGTAGTGCACTTTGGTAAAAATAAGGCAACAAAAGCTTTCAGCGGACTAGCTTTAATGGATACTTTCAAGGAGATTGGAAGGTACCTTCACGAGCTTCTACTTTCTATGTGTTGTAACTCCAAGATACCGTTTCAATCCTCATTAATCCTACTTGTATTGCTGAATAAAGTTGTTTCTTCTCATCCCAAAAGAAATAATCAAAGTTGAAAAAAGCTTTGAGGTCTGCCTTATATAGGTCATGGAAAGTGCTTCTATAAGTAAGGGTTGTTCTAGATGCATTAAAAATGGAAAGGTGGAGAAGAAATTATCAGAGTGTAACAACAGACACAGAACTAATACTGATGCACTGCTCAGACACTTAAGGATATCTTTGATATTAACATCAAGGTTAAGACTCTGCTCCATCTCCCTCTACATTGAAAAATAAATAAAAAATTCATCAGTAAAATATTAGTGTGATAAGAGTTCGAAGAACATAAGGAGCATGTCAAGTAAAAGAATATGGAGTATGTAAGTATGCAGCTCTGGAAATGCTAATGGAAGTGAAGATAAAATAAGGTAGAATAAAATAATTCATAATGGCCTCATCACGTAAGCAGACAAATACTAAACAGTTGAAAAGACAATTGAAACGTCCAAAAAAATCAGTAAATACATAGAGAAAAAAGACACAACAAGGTGAAACTGACTACCCTTGTGTTGTTTATAGAGCAGCAATAAATGGATCAATGAGCAGAAGTAAGTGAAACTGATTATCTGGCACTGTTCATGACGCCACTAAAAGTTCTTAAAGAGAACTAAAGATGTCAATATGCCTTATGGGTGTGGCTTATGGAGGAATATTATGACAGTGTCTAGAATTTAGTGGTAATATATTACTGGGTTAGGTGATGGGAGGAGAGTTAGTTTTTGGGGGCATAAATGGTGTGGGGATAACATGTTGAAAGAGGAACTCCCGAGCATTTACAGGGTTTCATGTTAAAAGGGGCTGATAGTCCAACAAATTCGAGGGTACAAGGTGAAAAGGTTTTTTGGGATTTGAAATTCAGAAAGGATTTCCACAATTGGGAGGTGACTGAGTTCCAAATATTGCTAGCTTTACTTCATAAGAAAGGTACGCTAAGATAGCCATGATACTTTCAGGTGGGATTTGGGGAATAACAAAGTGTTCTCTATGAAGTCTTTCTATGAAAAAATCTTGGTTATGGAGGAGGACGCCTTTCCATATAATTCGATCTGGATTCCTAAGGTGCCTAGGAAGGTGTGCTTAGCCAGAGGGGCGATCTTGACGGCTGAAAATCTCAGAAAGCAGAAGGTTGTTTGCGTCAGTTGGTGCTACATGTGTAAGGAGGCGGGAGAAGATGTGGATCATCTTCTTCTACATTGCAGTCCGGTAGTGATGGGGGATATGTGTAATTGGTTTGGTGCCTCATAGGTGATGCCAAGAACTGTAAAAGAACTGATGTCTAGCTGGAAGAGTGGGAGAGGGAGGAGAAGGCGCAAGGCATAAAATGTTGCTCCACTTGCAATCGTGTGGGCCGTTTGGAGAGGGAAAAATAGAAGAGCTTTTGAAGGGGTAGAGATGAGCTTTACTCAGCTGAGGAGTAGCATCCGATCCCTTTTTTTTTGGTGCACCCATGAAATTCCTTGTTGTATAGATGATTAGGTGACTTTAGCAGGGATTCATATTCTCGTCTACGTTTTTCTTCTTTTTGGTCTACTTGATCAAAAAAAAGTTCCTAAAGAGGATCAAGAATCTGCAGCTAAGTTGTGCTCATCCCTCTTGCAATCTTCATTCTTCTACATATATCTCATGATTAGTTTCAGTATGTAGAAGAGAACCGGAAGCTTTCTCGTCAAGGTTAGCAAACATTATTGGGGAAAAGTTATATTTCTTCCATTGAAAAAAAGGCAGCCCAGTGCACAAAGTATCCGCGTTCACGCAGGGTCCGGGAAAGGGCCGCACCCTGGTGTCTTCCATTGTGTCAGATTAACTTATATTCGGTTCAACTATTTGGAAAAATGCATTTGAATTCCTTTTCATGACAAATTGTCTTGTTTCCGGTTAATATCTTTAATTTTCTTTACATGAGCAAATATGACTTACATATAAAGTACATGAGTAAGTATTCGCAGTACAAAAGAGGAATCTTGGTATATCAGAAAGTATGCGAAACAAAAGGAGCTCTGCCGAAGTGTTACAGAAGAAATCAAACATTTGGGAGAACATGGGTCCAAATCTCGGTAGAGACAAAAAGAATAATTTCTTCCCATCTGTTCCCTAGTAGGCAGAGTTACCCATGGTGGGAGGTAGCAGGTACTAGGTGAATTGATTGAGGCACACACAAGCCTGGACACCACTTAGTATCAAGTACCAAAGACCCATTTTTTACGCTTTAATTTCAAATCAGCATTAACATTTAACTGATTTATTTTTCTTTTTAAGAAAGAATAGTTACCTGAATTTACATCGGTTTCATACTAATATACTATTGAGTAAACTACCTTACAGCATTCATCGGTTGTTTATTGTCGGAAGATTAGTGCTAGAATTAAGAATGGAGACAATTTAACATATAGATTAGACGGATCTAACCTATTATGGTTCTCGCAACATGCAAAAGATCAATAATGACCTACTAACAAGAGCTAGATATCACTAAAGAAAAAAAATTATATTCCCATTAGACTGGAGACCTAGAATAAGAGATGCTTCAAAGGTAATCCAGATCCCTAAATTACTCAAACATGGAAATTTGAAGACACGCTTTCCTTGTTCAGTAATGTATTACTGCCTAGGCAGCATGACAAAAGATCTGCAGTGTTCTTGTTAAATTGATTGAAACATTAAAATAAAATTGCAGAAATATTTGACTGAAAATAAAGAATTTAAAACAAGAGAAAATTCCTCCATGCAAGCAGAAAAAATTACCTCCCAATTTTGCCGGTAAAGCACCTCTTGTTTTCTTTCTGGTGCAAGTGATTTTAATCTACAATTACAAAAAGTTTGAAATTTACAATAGGAAGATACCTCTCTTAAAGAGAATGCTTAACTTAGACAAGGAAAGTGGTCTGTATCACATAACCAATTGTGGTGAGACAACTAACGTTACATAGACTCTTCATTGCCTCTGTGTCGATCAGTTGTTATGCGTAATATGTGCAAATCCTCAAAATACACTAAAATCATGATAAAAGTTGAATCCAGCCACAACGGATACTTATGCCCGCAGCAAATACATATCCATACCCAAGTCCATATAACGTAGGAGACAACAGAGCACAGAGGAGGAAGAGAAGAAAAAGCAGAAACTTTTCCACCAACAGCAACTGAGAGAGAGAGAGACAAACAGACTGAGACACATAACAGAGAGGGTAAGAAGTGGTGGATTGCAAAAACCATGGTGCAACAAGAATGTGTGCATAGGTATACAATATCTAAAGTTAGTTAAAACTGTAAGAACATATTAACAAGCCAAAGCATCTTACACAATATTCTCAGGCATATCTTTTAAGGAGAACAGAGGAGGTAGTAAAATCATCAAATCCTCCTGATCGACATCCATAAGACCTCCCTTCTCTACAAGCAGTAAACTCAAGAAATTAGGTATTGGAACAGAGGATTTCCCACATTTTGAAATTGCTGGAATAATGAGAGAATGGCTGACCAAATTTAGGTTCCACCTCTGCCCACTGTCTCTTTTTTCTTCTGGCAACATCAGCATGAACGGCAAGAACATGCTGATAGTCTACCATTCCTTTGAAAGCAGCACAATTGTGCACGTAGAAGAAAAAAGGGGAACAAGAAATTATGAAGTTAATATGTGCTCAAAGAAAAGCAGGACAAACTGGGGAACATGAAGTGGTCTAACATTAAGAATTAGTTCTCACCATTAAAATGATAAGCTTCAGCAACATGAGAAACAATATTAGCTGAGAGATGCTCCTGCAATTTAGTAGCATTCCGCACTTCAATTTCTTTTGAAGCACTAGCAGAAAAACATCTAGACTCATTCACATTTTCTGCCGCTAATGAATGTTCAAGACGAGAAATTTCTTGTTCACAATTAACAGGACTCCCTGAAGATTGCATCGATATTCCACAACTATTGTCAGCAGTTTCGACATCCCTTACATTAGTCTTGGATATTTTCAACAGGAAATTATTTCTATGCCTAAGCTCCCCAAAGGCAGGGTGTGAATATGGATCTTCTGGCCGGAAATGGAGCTCCAGCTTATTTGACTGCGAAGTTCGAGCCTGAAATTACAATGAGTGTCAGCAACAGTCAGATTCTAAGATTAATTGAAACCAAATTTACCACATGCCTATAAAGCCAATTAGCCAGCCATTAGTATAGCTATTAGTTCACAACATGAGGGTACTCCATAAAGTGCTTCTTTTGGAGTAAATTTCCACTTCTCATGAGGTACATTATTAATGCATGAAACCTACGACTACTTACATCGATTTTCAACTTTTTTTATCACGTGGTAATGAAAAAGGGTAGCAAGCGGAATAGAATTTGAAACAATATTTTAATCAGCAATCTCAAAGGAACCCATTATGACATGCACCATTAGTACCACCAACTGAGTAACTTTATAGAAGCTCGGTCCATTTTTTTCTTTTATTGGGCTAAAGCAGTTAGGAATGTTTTAAGACTTCCACCATCACCAGGTGAAAAGGTGAATTAGACAAGTGCAACTACTAAATGAACTTTGCTCTTCCTTGACTGGATTTGCAAACAAAAAAGAATTAAAAGAAAAGGCACTCATAATAGCATAGAATGTATTGAACTTTCAAATTTCAATGCGGGTAATTTGCAAAAGTTGTTGTTTACCCTTAAAATCGGATAACAATTAAATTTATAAGTGGTTGTAAGGACACGTGATTTCACCTAATATCAATTGATAAAAGTGATGACTAATAACATTAATTAACAATAATGTAAAGCAAACGAGTGTTTGAGATGCAGTTCAGCCCTCGAGCTAGTATGCCCTCGAACTGACTGATACTAGAATAATGAAGTATAAAGCAAACTGATGAACAAGAGAGTGTAAGCAAGGAGAAATGTTATATTGCTTTGATATGCCAGAATAAGATGATCTACGAATGATTAGAACTTCTCTATATATAGTAAGGAATTCTACTTATGGTACAATTCTAATTACAGAAGGAAACCCCATGATTAGCTAAATAATCGTTCTTGATTTGATCCGTTCCGAGATTTCTGCCATGATCTTCGACCAATCACGGATATCCCGTCTTTTTATTATTATGCTATCTTCGGTCTTGCTCAATGTCTATCTCGTTTGGTCTCGATTGCTACTGGTCTCGATCTCGATAGGTACCTCGAATCCCGAACTCGATACCTTATCCTCGTGCCTCGATCTGATCGACTGATCTTCGATCCATTCCCCTGATCTTGGTTAATCAGTAAATCGGGTGGACCCGATTTTAACAGTATACAGATAGTCCCCTCATTTTTTTGAGTGTAATGACAAGAAATAAATTGAGTCTTCGATTTTTACCTCGACCTGTCATGACGTCATCACCGTGATGTGATCGACAGATGTGACCGAAACATCTCGTTGGTACAGTTCCCCAGGTTATTAATGTGTGTCAGTTGACGGTCGGCCACTAGCAACTTCGAACCATCGCCTTGAGACCCATAAATAGGCCTCCTTTCCATTCTTTCAAACTTAACTTTCAACCTCTTCTGTTCGAACCTTCAAAGTTCTTTGTAATTTTCAAGTTCTTCATCCGCAAATCTACAAGTTTCACCGTTAACTTCTTCTTAAAATACCAAATCTTATCATCTTTATCTTTCTTTAACCTCAAAACCAAATGGCGAAAACGTCAAAGACCGTGCCTCAAAAGGAAACCGCTTCATCCTCTCAATCGGTCGGCCGGAAAGCACCGATGGAACCACGCCTTGAGGAATGTATTCCTGGTGTGCGTTATGAGTTCTGATTTCAAGATCGAAAAACCTCGTCGATCCCCGATCATTGTGAGCCGGTATCGAGATACATATGCTCGATACCTGAAAATTTTCTCGAAAAAGTGAAGAAGGATTGCAACTGGCAGAACAAAGAGGTCATGATACCGGCCCCCGAGGAAGATATTACCACCCACGTGGAAGGGTTCTTGATTGTTTACACTTACTCTTTCACATTGGGTCCCCTCGACCCGATCATCGTGGACTTCTGCAAAAAGTACCAGGTGACCCTCGGGCAAATCCACCCCTCCTTCTGGAGGATCGTAATATTACTTCGATTTTTCTCGAGCAAAGTCGACGGGCTCCCCTTTACCCTCGACCACCTCATCAGATTATACAGCCCCCGGCTTTACCGAGGTGAGTTAATAAAGCTCCAGCGTCGAGCCACCAAAGTTTTCATCTCCAGCATAAACGGGGACAACGATCGAGGCTGGATGGGTCGATTCGTCAGGGTGAAGACTTCGGACCTAATTTTGACCGAGAAGATACCATTCCCCGAGAGGTGGAATATGAAACGTAAGTATGATCCCATTATTAGTTTCTATTTGTTACTTTGCTTCTTCGCTTTCTCTTATCGATGTTCTTTTTCGATGTAGCTGCTGCCTGGATGCCCGGTGCCATCCCTAACCTCGAGAGCTGGGTCAGGGACATAGTCTCAACCTCAACGTATGCTGAACGTGCATGGCGTGACTTATCGAAAGGCTGATGGGAAGCTAAAAATCATAGTAAGCCCCTTTCATGTATTTGATGATTTGGTTAAAACGTTCTTCCCATACTTACTCAATTTCATTTCCTGCAGGTCTCGGCAAAGATGCAGTCACGAGGCCCCCATCTGGTGAGGAAGAGACTTCAACCCCGGTCCCGAAGCCGGTAAAGGAGAAGAAGAGAAAGAGGACCTCGACCTTTGAGGATCTAGAGCCCAAGAAGAGAGTGGCTCGTAAGCCCGGAAAGAACATTATTCCTCTTACCGTGGAGTCAGTTCGACCCCTAAGGGAGGAAGATGAAGAAAAAGAGGAAGAAGACGATTCCGGGCAGGTGGCCTGAGTGAAAATGAACATCGAGGCTCAAAAGGCCGCTGAGTCGGTGACAGCTGAAAAGATTCCGCCTCGAGCTGAGGGGGTCTCGAAAAGAGACCTGGGCGAAGTCCCCTAGTCGTCAAAGGCTGAAGATACCTCCCACGGAAGTGAGCAAACGGCGGATATGACTGTAAAGGCCGGTCTCGAGGCTCCTCGAGATGAAGAGAATGCCCCTAGTGACCCACTTGGGGCAATAGAAATTGGAGGCTCCCCGTCACTTCATTTGTTTTCTGAGAGGATGATTCAGGAGGCTCGGGCCTTGAAGACCCCTTCTGTAGAAGGAGCCCACGGAGGGGAGGACCCTTTCCGTGGTTACTTTACTTGGAAATTTCGAGGAAAGATTTGGGCGAAGCAACAAGTCTCTTCAATGAGGCACAACAAGCTCAGAATCGGGTAAGCCTTAACTCCCCCCATAGATATCACACTTGTGTTTATTTTTTTTCTTCCTGTCTAATTTCTTTTCTTCTATCTGTGTAGGCCTCGGTACTTCATCAGGATGCCTTTTCCAGATCCCGAGCAAAACTGAGCCAGTACGAGGCCGATCTTCAAGGGCTTACCAAGGAGAAGAATGCCCTTAAACTTCTCAGTGGGCAAAAAAAAGAACAAAATCAAGGACCTCCGAGCTGCGCTAGCCGCGGCTCAGAGAGAACAAACCGATATGACCGAGCAGGTAATAAAAATCTTAGAAGCCAATGACATAAGTTCGGGAATGATGGCTCACAATTCGATCTCAGAGGTCCAGCAGAAGCTCGAGAGAATCGAGCAGCTTCGTGGATAGGTCGATGCGGTGAAGGCGGAGACCTTGGCATGGAAGAAAAAAAATATGGATCGCCTCGCCTCAAAGAAGGAGGCTCCTCAAGCCCAGTTGTCATCGGCTGAAAATCAGCTTCAGGGTATGAAAGAGGAGAGCTTGGCACAAGCCAAGAAAATTGAGGAGCTCGAGGCTCGGTTGGCCATCGAACTTGCAAAGGCTAAATCTGAGGCTGAAAAGGCCAAGGCAGATGTGGAGGCGATCGTGGTCGTCTACCGGTCTGATGTTAAAGCCGCTCAAGCCCAAGCAAAGGAAACTGTCGAGGCTGCCCAAACTCGAGCATATTGGGTTGTCGAGCTCGCCAAGTGCCAATCTCGGAGGGAAACCTTCGAGGAGATCCATGCTCGAGGCTTCGATCTCACTGATGAAATAAATAATGCCAAAGAGCTCGAAGCCGATGCTAAGGCACTGGCCTCCTTCGATGATGATGACGACACCGGGAGCGAGAGCGGGTCCGAGAGGGGGGGGGGACCCCGATGGAGAAGAAGCTGCCCCCGGAGAAAATTAGGAATTTTAAGATTTTTCATTTTTTTATCTTTTGTGTAGGACCCTGATCGGACCTTGTAAATAACCTTTCATATATATAAAGATTTGTTCCGACTTGTCTCTATTTCATTTTCTGCCATATGAAAATTTTGTTTCATTTATGCCTCATGAAAATTTTGTTCATAAGTTTGAGGCTTAGGCAACCCTTAGGTTTTACTTGAGTGAGGATTCTCACTCAAGCCAATTCTTTCCGAATTCTAGTCCCAAACTCGAAGTAGGGTAACCCTTAGGTTTTACTTGAGTGAGGATAATTTCTCGAACTCAAAATAGAAATGGCCCTTAGGCTTTTATATTAGGCCGATGTGGCCTTTGTAAAGGGCTTGAAAAGTGTATTGTTTAACCATATAAAATTTGTTATGTCTTAGCATGAAATAAGGAATTTGTTCGAGAGTTCGAACAATTCAATACCCATTAGGGTTTTCGAGGGCCGATATTACCGAAACCCTTTGTTTTGTTATGCCTTAGCATGAAATAGAGAATCTGTTCGAACAATTTTGTACCCATTAGGATTTTCGAGGGTCGATATTATCGAAACCCTTTGTAATTTTGCCGAGGATAGCCTTTTTAACCGATTTATGAAAATATTTGAAGGCCTGTTTTATTACGGAATTCGGAGGTCTCCGAACCATGTTAATTTGGCCGTAGCCTTTTTAGTTTGGGACTTGCCTCTTGGGCTTGTTTTTCCGTTGCACTCCAAACTTGTTCGAAGTGTCAGTCTCCAAGTGGGGTGGTCGTGGCCTATAAATTTCGAGGATTGCCTTTTTAAGGTCTTATGATCTCGAGGTTTTAATAGTTCGATCACATCTATTTTTGGGCGGCAGTCCCCCAGTGTGGGGTTAGTTGTTCGAACTTCAGTTGTGATCGGCCCTTAAGCCTGTTTACACAATAGATCAAGAGCATGAAATTGTAAAGTAAAATTTTTCTAAGGCATGAAATATTTGGCAAGGAAAAATACTTCTCTTAATAGATGATTATACATACGTACATGTTTGATATTAGGGCTCGAGTAACCTATATGGGCACGGCTTATTTAACCGTTTGGCCCTTACAAAATTTACCTATCGAGACCCTGTCGACACGAAGTACTTTCCTTGCAACCAAGTTGACATTCGAGGATGATGCCCCTCAGTATTCGAGGTTGATTGTAAAGAAGCCTCGGATACTGTTGAATTGCTCTAAGTTAGCACGAACAATGGTTGGCTTGTTAAAAACCTCGCCGGAAAAACTCATTTGGGACAAAAACTGGTCTAAGGGAAAAAGAGTGCAATGCGTGCTTTCAAGCCTAAGGATTTTGTGTTGAAGAATCCATCAACATCTTCGATCGAACACCTGCAATTGGTTAATTTAAAATATAAATAAAATTGGAGAAGGTCGTACCTCAGCAGTAGTATCGTTTAAGGAGTGAAACATTCCAATTGTTTGGTAATTATTCGTCGTTCAACGTGCCGAGCTTGTAGGATCCTTTTCTAATGATGTCAAGGACCTGATATGGTCCCTCCCAGTTTGGGCCAAGCTTTCCTTCATTCGGGCTTCGAGTGTTGAGGGTGACCTTTCTCAGAACTAAGCTCCCGATTTTAAAGTGTCGAAGATTGGCTCTTCGATTGCAATACCTTTCGATTCGTTGTTTCTGTGCGGCCATTCGAACGAGGGCGGCTTCCCGTCTTTCATCCAGCAATTCGAGGCTTGTATTCATAGCATCGTGATTTGATTCTTCCGTTGCATACCGAAACCTGAGGCTAGGTTCCCCGACTTCGACCAAGATCAGAGCTTCGGCACCATAGACTAAAGAGAACGGTGTTGCCCCCGTACTGGATTTCGACGTCGTGCGGTACGCCCAAAGAACCTCGGGCATTATCTCTCTCCATCTCCCTTTAGCGTCGATCAATCATTTCTTTAGATTTTGAATGTCTGCCTTGTTTGTCGATTCGGCTTGTCCGTTTTCATTGGAATGATTTGGTGTCGATAGAATCCTTTTAATCTTGTGATCCTCGAGAAATTTGGTCACTTTGTTGCCGATGAATTGCTTCCTATTATCGCATACAATCTCGACAGGCTTCCCGAATCGACATATAATGTGGTCCCAAATAAAGTGTATGACTTCTTTTTCTCTGACTTTCTCGAAAGCATGTGCTTCAACCCACTTAGAAAAATAATCAGTCATAAATAAAATAAACTGAGCTTTACTTGGGGTTGACGGTAGAGAACCGACGATGTCCATTCCCCACTTCATGAACAGCCATGGAGATAAGATTGAGTGGAGTTGCTCCCCAGGCCGGAGAATCATCGGCGCATACCTTTGACATCTGTCGCACTTTCGAACAACTCTTTTGTATCCTTTTCCATATTTGCCCAATAGTATTCGGCTCTAATAACTTTGTGAACCAATGACTCGGCACCGAAATGATATCCACAAGTGCCTTCGTAAATCTCCCGTAGGACGTAATAGGTGTCTCCTGGTCCCAACATATCGCCAATGGTCCATCGAACATTCTCCTAAACAGTGTTCCATCCTCGGCCAATGTGAACCGTGTTGCCTTTGTTCGTAGAGTCCTCGACTCCTTAGGATCCGATGGAAGCTTCCCATTCTTTAGGTATTCGATGTACTTATTCCTCCAATCCTAGGTCAGACTTATAGAGTTTATCTCGGTGTGGCCTTCTTCGATCACTGACCTTGAAAGTTGTACGACAATCCCCGAGCTAAGTTCGTCGTCTTCGACCGATGACCCCAAGTTTGCAAGGGCATCAGCCTCGCTGTTTTGTTTTCCGAGGTACGTGTTGTAGGGTCCATTTTTTAAATCGATGTAGAGCCAACTGTAGTTTGTCCAAGTACCTCTGCATTCGGTCTTCTCGGACCTCGAAAGTTCTATTGACTTGCTTTACCATAAGTAGGGAGTCACATTTGGCCTCGATGACCTCTGCTGCCAAACTCTTAGCTAGCTCGAGACCTGCAATCATGGCCTCATGCTCGGCCTCATTGTTAGTTAATTTCGAAGTTTTGATAGATTGTCTAATTGTATTACCTGTGAGCAGCTTCAAAACGATGCCTAGCCCGGACTCCTTCACGTTCAATGTGCCGTCTGTGAAAAGAGTCCACACCCCCGATGATGTACCTTATTTTAACAATAGTTCCTTCTCAACCTTGGGTACGAGCGTTGGCGTGAAATCAGCCACGAAGCCTGCCAAGATTTGAGACTTGATGGCCGTCCGGGGTTGATACTCGATATCGTACCCGCTGATCTCGACGGCCCATTTGGCCATTCGACCCCAGAGCTCGGGTTTGTGCAAAACATTGCGAAGGGATAGGTAGTCACAACACAAATTGGGTGACACTGAAAGTACGGTTTTAATTTCCTAGAGGCATTTATTAAAACAAGCGCTAATTTTTCTAAGTGTGGGTATCGGGTCTCCGCCTCACCTAATGTCCGACTAACATAATAAATAGGGAATTGCGTACCTTGCTCTTCTCGAACTAGGACCCCACTTACCGCTATCTCCGAGACCGCTAAGTATAAGTAGAGTTGCTCGTTTGCTTTCGGGGTGTGAAGCAATGGCGGGCTCGACAGGTATCATTTTAGTTCTTCTAAGGCTTGTTGACATTCCGGGGTTCATGCGAAATTGCTCTTCTTCTTAAGCAGTGAGAAGAACCGGTGACTTCTATCTGAGGACCTCGAAATGAATCGTCCTAGGGCGACTATGCGCCCTGTTAACCTTTGTACGGCCTTGACATTATCCACGATCGTGATATCTTCGATGGCCTTGATTTTATCGGGGTTGATCTCGATTCCCTAATTTAATACCATGAAGCTGAGGAACTTGTCTGAGCCGACCCCGAATGCACATTTCTCAAGGTTGAGCTTCATGTTGTACTTCTTAGTATGTCGAAGGTCTCCTGCAAATGCCTCAAATGGTCCTCTGCTCGCAGGGACTTAATTAACATGTCATTAATATAAACTTCCATTGATTTACCTATTTGTTCTTCGAACATTCGATTTACTAGGCGTGGATAAGTAGCACCAACATTTTTTAGTCCGAACGGCATTACGTTATAACAATAGGCCCTGTATTTAGTGATGAACGAAGTCTTTTCGTGATCCTCCAGGTTCATTTGTATTTCATTGTACCTAGAGTAAGCATCGAGAAAACTGAGGATCTCGTGGTCGGCCATGGCATCGATCATGCGATCGATATTCGGCAAAGGAAAAGAATCCTTAGGGCAGGCCTTGTTTAAATCCTTATAGTCTACGCACTAGGGGTGGCAAAATGGTTAAAAGAAAATAGTTAACCATCCATATTATCCACTAAACAATGGGTTGGATAATGAATTTTTTAAAAACGGGTCAAATATGGATAAGAACCATATTATCCATTTAGAAAATGGATAACCAATGGGTCTAATTTTTACATTTGTAAATCCTCAACTTGGTGTTCCTCAAGTTAGGGAGACTAAGAATTCTCCGAAAAGTGATCATATGCAAGAAGTCATGGATAATATAGTTAACCATATTATCCGACGGTTAACCCATTTTTTATCCGTATTAAATATGGGTCGGGTCGGATAATTTATCCGTTTTTTTCTTATCCGTTTCCAATCCGAACCATATCTGACCCGACCCGCCTATTTGTCACTCCTACTACGCATATTCTAAGTTTATTCCCTTCTTAGGGACTACTACTACGTTTGCTAACCATTCGGGATATTTTACTTCCCGAATGGACCTTATTTTGAGAAGTTTGGTTACCTCATCCTTGATGAATGCATGTTTAACCTCGGACTAAGGCCTTCTCTTTTGCTTTACTAGACGAAACTTCGGGTCCAAGCTTAGCCGATGTGTAGTGATTTCTGGTGGGATCCCTGTTAGATCGAGATGGGACCAGGCAAAACAATCCATGTTATATAAAAGGAAATGAATAAGTTTTTTCCAGAGCTCAAGGAGTACACCCCGTGCCCAGGTATACTTTCGTTCGGGCAGATCCTCGATCAGTACAACTTGTTCTAGATCTTCGAGTGTCGATTTGGTGGCGTCGGAATCATTGGGAATTATGAAGGATCGAGGGATCCAGTAGTCTTCATCCTCGTTCGTTCCCTACTTCTCCAACTCAGTCGAGGCTGGTGCCTGTTGTTGCTATTTAGCCTCCTACTTTCCTTTGGACTCCGATCCTTTAGTTGATGAGAGTGCCGATATCGGTATTACTTCATCAACCGCAAACTTTCCTTTGGCGGCATGTTGTTCCCCGGGCTGTGGGCACAATCTGATCCTGCAGGCCGAGCTGCTCCACGACCCTCGATCGAATAATATTGGCCGAGCTTCCTGGATCAATCAAAACACGTTTAACCTGAATTCTATTCATAAAGATAGAGATTACAAATGCATCGTTGTGAGGTTGTGAGATCTCCTCTACTTCCTCATCATTAAAAGACAAGGTCCCTTCTGGTACATATTCTCAAGTTCGCTTTTCCCTGGTGATTGACACCTTGGTGCATTTGAACACGGGCCCTTGTGGAATATCGACCCCACCGACGATCATATGAATCACGTAATGTGGTTCTTCCTGTTCGTTCTTCTTATTTTCATCCCTGTCTCTGAAGTGGTTCTTAGCTCGATGGCTCAAGAACTCTCGAAGGTGGCCCTCGTTGAACAAACGGGCTACCTCTTCCCTTAGCTGTCTGCAATCCTCCGTTCTATGACCATGAGTACCATGGTACTTGCATATTTGATTAGGGTTCCTTTGCGCCGGATCGGTCTGTAGGGGTCTAGGCCATCTAGTATCTTTGATTCGTCCAATAGCTGATACAATTCCTAATGCGCCAATGCTGAAGTTGTATTCCGCTAATCGTGGTGCTTCTGTGGGCTCGGCCTGTTTATCGAAGCCATTTTTACTCATGAGCCCTCGAGAGCTCTGTCCTCGATCAATTCCTTCGATCACTTCGAACGTGGTTACGTACTGGACCGTTGTTTCTACGATCTGCGTCGTATGGTTGATACCGATCTCTGTTCGATCGGGGTTCTCTTTCGATGTCCCTTTGAATTCTGTCGACGGGTCTGTTTGGATAAACGGAACCGGAGGGGGTCCCCAATTGATCATCCTCAACCCTGATTTTCGACTGGTACCGATTACGCACATCGACCCAGGTCACGGCTGGATACTCAATTAAATTCTGCTTTAGCTGCCGTGATGCTATCGAACTTCGTACGTTCAAACCTTGAGTAAAGGCTTGGACAGCCCAATCATCTGTCACCGAGGTAGGTCCATGCGTTCCATCTGGAACCGAGATACAAATTCCCTTAACATTTCGTTGTCCTTTGTTTCACTTTGAAGAGGTTCGACTTTCTAGTCGCGGCCTTTATTGCTCCGCCGTGTGCTTTGACGAAGGAATCTGCAAGCATGGCGAAGGAATCGATGGAATTGGGCGGCAAATTGTGATACCATATCATCGCCCCCTTCGATAAAGTTTCTCCGAACTTCTTCAACAGAATGGACTCAATCTCGTCAGCTTCTAAGTCATTCCCCTTTATTGCGCATGTATAAGAAGTGACATGTTCATTATGGTCGGTTGTCCCATTGTACTTGGGAATTTCTGGCATGCGGAATTTCTTCGGGATGGGCTTTGGAGCCGCACTTGGGGGGAAAGGCTTCTGCATGTTCTTCGAATCCAAACCCTTTAGAATTGGTGGTGCTCCCGGTATTTGGCCAACCCGGGAGTTGTATGTTTCTACCTTTTTGTCATTTGCCTCGATCTTCTTTTCCCCTGATTCGATTCGCTTAGTGATTTCTCGAGCATTTTCATAATTGCGGGGTCAGTCCCCGATTCATTGGCGTTCGATCTCTCCAGTACAGGTTCGGCCCTGTGAACAGCTTCTAGTGAGGGCTCGAGTTCAACCCCACTCGATGCACGATTCTGATTTTGTAGTTGCGCTATAGCAGCTTGTTGAGCCTGTAACATTTCAAATGTCAGTTGAAGGCTGACTCCACCGTCTTCTCCACCCTGCGTACCTCGACCGCCTGATCAAACTTCCCTGTGTACGCTACTTTCGGGATCAACGCCCATATTTGCATTTAGGGCAACATGTGAACTAACATCGATGGGATTTGCAATTAATACTCCCTCGAGGCCAGCCTGAGGCAGTTCGATCCCTAGGGCAGCTATATTGACATTTTCTCCGCGAAAACCAAGGCCGTTGTCGGCGTATGTGCGTACTGCTTGTGAGTTCGACATGCTAGTCCTGAAATCAAAAACACTTACGAGAACAAGCATAAAGTAGTGTGTGCTATGAGAATTAATACCAGGCAATCACTATTATCCTTAGCCCCACGGTGGGCGCCAAACTTTTTACCCTTAAAATCGGATAACAATTAAATTTATAAGTGGTTATAAAGACACGTGATTTCACCTAATATCAATTGATAAATGCGATGACTAATAACAGAAATTAACAATAAAGTAAAGCAAACTAGTGTTTGAGATGCAGTTCAGCCCTCGAGCTAGTATGCCCTTGAACTGACTCATACTAGAATAATGAAGTATAAAGCAAACTCATGAATAAGAGACTGTAAGCGAGGAAAAATGTTATATTGCTTTGATTATGCTAGAATAAGATGATCTACGAATGATTAGAACCTCTTTTTATATAGTAGAGGAATTCTACTTATGGTAAAATTCTAATTACAAAAGGAAATCTCATGATTAGCTAAATAACCGTTCTTGATTTGATTCGTTCCGAGATTTTCGCCGTGATCCTCGACCAGTCACGGATATCTCGCCTTTCTATTATTATGTTATCTTCGGTCTTGCTCGATGTCTATCTCGTTTGGTATCGATTACTACTGGTCTCGATCTCGATAGGTACCTCGAATTCCGAACTTGGTACCTTATTCTCATGCCTCGGTGTGATCTATTACGGGGCCGATCTTCGATTGGTCTCGGTTAATCAGTAAAAGCGGGTGGGCCCGGTTTAACCGTATACAGTGTACATACAACAAAGTGTGTAATACCTTGACAATGCCTTGAATGCCGCCAAGAGTCTCAATGGCACGTTCCATTGAAGAAGGGTAAGCAGGGTAATGAACAGCAAAGACCTTGTTACTGGGTAAAATTCCTGATACTGAACCATCTTTTATAATCCCCATAATCTGTTATAAAACCAGCAAAAAAACTCAATGTCTTAACACAGTAAAAGTCTTGGTTTTCTGAGAAATAGTCTTACCTGGTGCGGAGAGGAGCTATGGGGTAGAGAGGGAAGTGTTTCTCCGAATGAAGTGTTTATGTACTGCTTGCCACGCTGTTCAGTCAAAAAACTTCCGAGTTTCCAAAGGATAGACCGGTAGAGACACAAAATTTTCCACCATTAATACTAGGCAGACCCAATGACTTTTCCTGTATTTTTGTATTGAAAGATTCACTGCCAGCAAATGGGGCTGGGTTCAGTGGTAAGGGATTTGGGAAGATTCCCTTGATAGCAATGCGTTAATTTGTGATTTTTACTACATTTTTTCTTCTTCTTTTTTTTTAATAAAAAACACGCTGAACAAACGAAGACGCCTACTGTTTCCTACCATTTTTCCTTTTTAATAAGCAAAACATAAACTTTTCCATTTTAAAAATTTTCTTTAGTTTACTTATTATTTATTGTATATTAGCTTCAGATCACGGTCCTTTCTTAAAATTTATAACTCATACACTTCAACTTATTGCTACGCCTCTGAGGCAGTCCCACGTGTATCCACAAAAATATATTTGTGTACGGTAAAATCGAGAGACTCGATTATACGGGCCGAGGGCACGCCTTGAAAGCACGCTCATATCGAAGTAAGTCCGGGCTCGAGGAATGTATGGACCGACGGATCGGGCCAGATTAGGTCGGCACCACGATAACAAAATTCCAAGATATCCGCATTCAACCATCCATCCCGGCGAGAATCTCGGAATCGGTAGAGCTATTAGTGGTTAATAATGCCAATCATGTACTTTACTTCCGCAATTAGAATCATTTCTTATTTAGGATTCCTCTACTACATAAATAGGAACCCTATTCATTTATAGGGAATTCATTATCACGATTATCTTTACCTTCAAGTTCTCACTAACACTGCTGAATACAAACACTCTTTATTTACTGTTATTTCTTCGTATTTGAGTTGTTCATATTATCGTTGATGTTCTTACTGTTCTTGGCAAGCCGTTCTCGAGCCTAATCCAGATCGAGGCTGAAAACTTATAATTATACGGGTTTGATCCATATAAATCGTTTAATTCATTTATTTACTTAGTCATTTACCAATTAGCATTGAATTAGATCGTCTATCCTTATAACCACATTACAAATTTAATTATTACTCGTATTTCGAGGTAAACAGTTTGACGCACACCGTTGGGCTAAGGATAATAGTGATTTTTCAGTGTTAATTCTGGTATAACACACTATTTATGCTTGTTTTCTTGTCAAGAATTTTGTTTTCAGGACAAATCATGTCAAACTCACAAAACATAGCTACACATGGTGACAACGGCCTTGGACTTCACGAGGAGAACGAGAATGTTGTCGCTCCAGGAGTCGAGGTTCCACAAGCTGGTCTCGGAGGAGCGCCACCCGCCAACCGGTTGATGTCGGTTCACACATTGCTTTGAATGCAGATTTAGGCGGAGACCTCGATGGAAGCGTACGCAGAGAGGGTCGGATCGACGATCGAGGTACCCAGGGCAGGGGAGACGAAGGTGTTAGTCTCCAAGTCATATTTGAAATGTTGCAAGCCCAACAGAACGCTATTTCCCAGTTGCAGAATCAGCACATGGCTCCGAATGGGGTCGAGCAAGATGCTACTCACCATACCGAGCCAGCGCCTGAAAGATCAGGTGACAATACTTCGACGACCGACCCTGCAATAATGAAGATGCTCGAGGAGCTTACTAAGAGGATAGAGTCGGGGGAAAAGAAGATTGAAGCCAACGATAAGAAGGTGGAAACCTATAACTCACGAGTTTATCAGATTTCGGGGGCACCGCCAATCTTAAAGGGAATGGACTCCAAAAAATTTCTACAAAAAACATTCCCCCCAAGTGCGGCTCCGAAGCCCATATCAAAGAAATTCAGGATGCCCGATATACCAAAATACAACGGGACTTCGGACCCCAATGAGCACGTTACCTCTTATACGTATGTTATTAAAGGAAATGATTTGGAAGATGATGAAATCAAGTCAGTATTGCTGCAGAAATTCGGGGAGACCCTGTCCAAGGGATCTATGATTTGATATCACAACTCGCCACCGAACTCTATCGATTCGTCCGCCATGTTGGCAGATTCGTTTGTAAAGGCACATGTTGGAGCTATAAAGGTTGCAACGAGAAAGTCAGACCTCTTCAAGGTGAAGCAGAGGGAAAATAAGATGCTACAAGAATTTGTATCTCGATTCCAAATGGAACGTATGGAGTTGCCACCGGTTATCGACGACTGGGCTATTCAATCTTTCACACAGGGACTGAACGAGAGGAGTTCGATCGCATCACGTCAACTGAAACAAAATTTGATAGAATACCCGGCTATGACTTGGGCAGATGTCCACAATAGATACCAGTCGAAGATCAGTGTTGAGGATGACCAACTGGGAGCACCCTCAGGTTCAGTGCACCCGAGCCGGTCGACAGGTAAGAACCAAAGGTATTTCGACAGATAATCAAGACCAACCAAATATCGACATCATCCATATGCCACAGACAGAAGAAACAACCATATGAGACGTAATTCCACCTGCAATGATCGAAGGGGTGACCGAGGACATAATCATCGGGGACTCATGAGCAAGAGTGGATTCGACAAGTACACGGATCCCACAGAAGCACCTCGATTATCGGAGTACAATTTCAGCGTCGATGCCTCGGGTATCATATCGGCCATTGGAAAGATGAAAGACACTAGGTGTCCAAGACAGATAAGAACCGACCCTTCTCAGACAAATCCTAACTTGATGTGCAAATACCATGGCACACATGGACACAGGATCGGAGACTGCAGACAGTTGAGAGAGAAAGTGTCTCGGTTAATCAACAAGGGTTATCTTAGAGAATTCCTCAGCGACAGAGCCAAAAATCACTTTAGGGAGAGAGACGCCGATAAAAAGAATGAGGAAGAAAAGCCTCAGCATGTTATCCACATGATCGTCGGTAGAGTCGACGTCCCGCAAGGACTTGTCTTCAAACGCACCAAAGTATCAATTACGAGGGAAAAACAGACCCGAGATTATATGCCCGAAGGCACCCTTATATTCAATGACGAGGAGAAAGAAGGCCTTTCCCAACCACGCAACGACACCTGGTAATTTCTATCTTGCTAACTAAAATTCAAGTTAAACGTGTTCTTGTGGATCCAGGTTGCTCGGCAAACATAATCAGGTCGAGGGTCGTAGAACAGCCCGGCCTACTTGATCAGATTGTGCCCGCATCTCGAGTCCTAAATGGCTTCAACATGGCTAGCGAAACAACGAAGGGAGAAATAATCCTACCAATGAACGTAGCCGGGACCATCCAGGACACAAAGTTCCACGTCAACGAAGGTGAAATGAGGTACAACGCACTGCTCAAGAGGCCATGGATCCATAACATGAGAGCGGTACCATCGACCGTTCACCAAATGATGAAGTTCCCCACAATGGATGGGGTGAAAATAGTTTACAGGGAACAACACGCTGCAAAGAGATGTTTGCAGTCGACGAGGTGACACCGATACCAGGATCCTCGACCTTAGAAAAGTCGAGCATCAAAGATAATCAAGCATCCAAATAGCAAATCACTACCCACATCCTCGACCGAAGCGGATGAGCCAGTAATCGAAGATGACGAAGAGGACTTTCCTACCCCTCGAACTTTCATCGTTCCCGAAGAATCGGATGCAACTAAGTCGACAGTCGAAGAGCTGGAACATGTGATACTCATCGAGTATCTACCCGAACGCAAGGTATACCTGGGAACGGGGTTAACCCCCGAACTCAGGAAAAAACTCATTCAATTGCTTATTGATAACATGGATTGCTTTGCGTGGTCCCATTTAGATATGACAGGAATCCCGCCAAAGATTACAACTCATCGGTTGAGCCTGGATCCCAAGTTCAGACCGATAAAGCAGAAAAGGAGGCCTCAGTCCGAGGTGAAGCATACCTTCATAAAGGAAGAGGTAACTAAACTCTTTAAAATAGGGTCCATTCGGGAAGTCAAATATCCCGAGTGGTTACCAACGTAGTCGTAGTCCTCAAAAAGGGGGACAAGCTTAGAATGTGTGTAGATTATAAGGACCTAAATAAGGCATGTCCAAAAGACTCATTCCTTTTGCCTAACATCAATCGAATGATCGACGCCACGGCTGGCCACGAGATACTTACTTTTCTCGGCGACTATTCTGGGTACAACCAAATTCAGATGGACCCAGAACACCAAGAAAAAACTTTTTTTATCACTAAGTATGGAACTTACTGCTATAATGTAATGCCCTTTGGGCTGAAAAATGCAGGAGCTACATATCAAAGCCTAGTTAACAAGATGTTCGAAGAACAAATAGGGAAATCAATAGAAGTTTACATTGACGACATGTTAGTTAAGTCCCTGTGCGCAGAGGACCATTTGACTCATTTGCAGGAGACATTCGAAATCTTGAGGAAGTATAACATGAAACTCAACCCTAAAAAGTGTTCCTTCGGGGTCGGCTCGGGTAACTTCCTCGGCTTCATGGTGTCAAATTGTGGGATCGAGATTAAACCTGACAAAATCAAAGCCATCGAGGACATCACCGTCGTGGACAGCGTGAAAACCGTTTAGAGGCTGACCGGATTGATAACTGCCCTGGGCCGGTTCATTTCGAGGTCATCAGATCGGAGTCACAGGTTCTTCTCCTTGATTAAAAATAAAAATGACTTTACATGGACTCCAGAATGTCAGCAAGCATTGGAGGAGTTGAAACGGTACCTATCCAACCCACTTTTGCTCCACATCTCAAAGGCAGATGAGAAGCTATATTTATATTTGGTGGTGTCCGAGATAGCGGTAAGTGGAGTGCTAGTCCGAGAAGAACAAGGTACCGCAATTTCCAGTTTACTATGTAAGTCAAACTTTAGGAGATACTGAAACCAGATATCTACACTTAGAGAAATTAGCACTTGCACTAATAAGCGCGTCTAGAAAACTAAAGCCATATTTTTAGTGTCATCCTATATGTGTCATTACCACATATCCCCTTCGAAATATATTGCACAAGCCCGAGCTATTAGGCCGATTAGACAAATGGGTCGTCGAACTTGGCGGGTATGATATTGAGTACCAGCCCTGAACGGCCATCAAGTATTAGATATTAGTAGACTTCGTGGTAGATTTTTTGCCGACCCTCGTACCCGAAGTGGAAAAGGAACTACTACTAAACTCGGGAACCTCATCGGGGGTATGGACCCTCTTCACGGACGGAGCCTCGAACGTGAAAGGGTCAGGACTTGGTACTGTTTTAAAACCTCCTACAGGCAATATTATTAGACAATCGATTAAAACTGCTAAACTGACTAATAACGAGGCCGAGTATGAGGCTATGATTGCAGGTCTTGAACTAGCTAGGAACTTGGGAGCGGAAGTCATTGAAGCTAAACGTGACTCCCTACTGGTAGTTAACAAGGTAAACTACACCTTCAAAGTATGAGAAGATAGGATGCAAAGATATTTAGACAAGTTGCGTATCACTTTGCACCGCTTCAAAGAATGGACTCTGCAGCATGTACCTATGGGACCAGAACACCGAGGCCGATGCACTTCCCAACTTGGGATCGTCGGTCGACGAAGATGAAATTAGCTCGAGGATGATCGTCCAGCTCTCGAGGTCCGTAATCGAGGAAGGGCACGCTGAAATAAATTCTACAAGCTTAACCTGGGATTTGAGGAACAAGTATATCGAATACTTGAAAAACGGGAAGCTACCCACGGACCCGAAGGAATCGAGGACCTTACGAACTCAGGCAGCTTGGTTCACATTGAACAAAGACGGAACGTTATATATAAGGTCATTCGATGGTCCATTGGTCGTATGCCTGGGGTCGGGAGATACCGATTACGTTTTACGAGAAATCCATGAAGGCACTTGTGGAAACCATTCTAGCGCCGAGTCACTAGTTCGAAAGGTTATCATAGCGGGATACTATTGGTATAGCATAGAGAAGGACATTAAGGAGTTCGTTCGAAAATGCGACAAATGTCAAAGGTTCGCACCGATGATTTACCAGCCCGGTGAACAGCTTCACTCGGTCCTATCCCCGTGGCCATTCATGAAATGGGGAATGGATATCGTCGGACCTCTACCATCGTCCCTAGGTAAAGCTAGATTCATATTGTTTATGATTGACTATTTCTCTAAATGGGTTGAAGCGCAGGCCTTCGAAAAAGTTAGGGAAAAATAAGTGATCGACTTCATATGGGATCACATTGCGTGTCGATTCGGGATACCTGCTGAGATAGTGTGTGATAATGGCAAACTGTTCATCGGAAGTAAGGTAACAAAATTCCTCGAGGACCACAAAATAAAGAGGATAATATCGACGCTATATCACCCTAGTGGAAACGGACAGGCCGAGTCAACAAATAAAACTATCATCCAAAACTTGAAGAAAAGGCTAAACGAAGCCAAAGGGAATTTGAGAGAAAATTTCTCGGGTTCTATGGGCATATAGAACGACATCGAAATCCAGCACCGGGGCAACCCTATTTTCTTTGGTCTACGGCTCCGAAGCCTTAATACCTGTCGAAGTCGGAGAGCCCAGCGCCATACTTCGACATCAACGAAAGAATCAAACCGTGAGGCAATGAATACCAACCTCGAATTATTGGATAAGAGACGAGAAGCGGCGTTCCTTTGAATGGCCACCCAAAAATAACGAATCGAGAGATACTACAACAGAAGAACCAATCTTCGACACTTCAAAGTCGGGGACTTGGTCCTAAGGAAAATCACCATCAATACTCGAGACCCTAAAGAAGGAAAACTCGGTCCTAACTGGGAAGGACCCTATCAGATTCTCGACATAGTCGAAAAAAGGTCATACAAGCTCGGAATAATGGACGGTGAGCCATTGTCAAATAATTGGAACATATCACTTCTCAAGCGTTATTATTGCTAGGGTATGGATCTCTCCTTTTTTCATAAATATAAGAAACTAACTCATTGCAGGTACCCAGCCCAAGAAATCGAGACCTCAGGTTTTAAAGTACGCGTTGCACTCTTTTTCCCTTAGACCGATTTTTATCCCAAATGGGTTTTCCCGGTGAGGTTTTTAACGAGGAAACAACTATGTGCTACCTGGGATGATTCAACAGTATCCAAGGCTTCTTTGCAATCAACCTCAAATATTGGGGGTATCACCCTCAGATGTTATGTAAATGGGTCTCGATAGGAAAAGTTTTGTAATGGGCCAAACGATCGAATGAACCGTGTCCATATAGAATAGCCGAGCCTCGATGACAAAACATGTACGCATGTATGAATAACAAAAAGAAGTTCTCTCTTTTTCCCAAACATCTCGTGTTCGAAGTAGAATTTATATTATACAGGTCGTATACTTATGATCTATTGCACAAAACTAACGCTCGTGAAAAATGGCCCAAGGGCCGACTGCAAACGTGCCTCGAACACTCGGGGACTACTTACTCAAGCTATCTAAAGTTCAAAGTTATATGACCCCAAAGAGGCACCCCCCGATATACAGGCCAAGGCCATCACACTCAGGGACTATCATTTCGACAAGTTCGAAATGTTATCGGGGAACAAGTCCAAGAGACATACCCGAAGGCTACGGCTATAGTAAAGACTACGGTCGTATGAAAAGGCTATGGTCGAAAATACGCGGCTCAGAGATGTCTCAGTTCCGCCATAAAATAAAGGCCTTCAAATACTTTGAAAAATCGGTTAAATAAGGCTACCCTCTACAAAGCAAAGGGCTTCGATAAAATCAGCCCCCAAATAATTCAAAGGTTTCGGTAACATCAACCTTCAAGATGTTAAATCATCTCAACACAAATAGGTTAAGAAAACCTGAGGTTCGATCGTCGAACCCTCGAAAAACCCAATGGGTATAAAAATATATGCTAAGGCATAAGAAATTTTCACTAAGTCTTTTAGCCGAAGAGGGAAAAATTATTGCCACTTTTAGAGGCCAAACTGGCCCAACCTAAAAGAGCCTAAGGGCCGATATAAAAGAGCCTAAGGGCCGATCTCATGAGACAAAATGCCAATACAATTAAAAATCGAGACCACGCTCTCGTTCAATTAAACCCCAAGGGCCTGGTTATTACAAGCTTAAACGAACAATTCGAGCTCGAAATCTTAATAATTGTTGATAAAACCTAAGAGCCTACTCTATCTTATAAAATTATTCGAGCTTGTCTACTGGAGATAACTCGTATGTTAGTTCGAAACATGCCATCCCCGAGACGAACTCTCAAATGAGTTTCGGAATAGGGGACTTGCCTTCACGACTCGGGGACTTGCCCCCGGAAAAATAAAAAGCCTTAGGGTTTAATTCGATCGCAAATTGAGCTAAAAAGAATTTTCCAGTGGAGACAATTAAATATACAAAGACATGGAGACATCAAAGGAATATCTTTGATTATACCAAAAATATACGTACAAGGGGGCCAACCAGAGCCTTACAAAATAAAAGGAAGAAAAAAAAGCCACAACCTAGTCATTATCGGGGATAGCCTCCTCGACACCGACTCACTCCTAAACAACTTAGTCAGATGCATCTTCCTCGAAGGCCTCACCATCAAATCCACTCACATAACCTTAGTCATCAGAGAGCAAAGTTGCGGCCTCATCCTCCGAAGCTTTCGCCTTCTCGATCTCGGCAGAGAGGGTCGAAACCGCGAGCGTGTATCCATCGAGAGCCTCTCTCCGAGATTGCTGTCTAGCATAAGCAACAAATCGTGACAATTTGACCTTGGTAGAGGCAAAAGTCTCATGCGCCCGAAGATTGGAAGCTTTGGCATCGGCTCTGTAAAAGGCCGCAAGTGCCTCCAATTCAACTTTAGCCTTAGTAAGGACGACTTCAACCTCCTCGGTCCTACAGGCTCGAGCTAGGTTTTCCTTCTTCGCACTCTGGAGCTGGCGCTCAGCTGAAGTTAACTGGGCTCGAAGAGCTTCCTTCTCCGAAGCAAGACACTCTATGTGCTGCCTCCACCTTAGTGTTTCGGCCTCCTTCATCTTAGCTTCTTCTTGAAGCTGCAACACCAATTCGCCCATCTGATGAAACTGCGAAACCAAAAGATTCATCACAAAATTTGAATCGATATTTTACTAAGTTTCGAAAAATTATCTTACTTTCTCAGTGAGCTCGGTGTGGTCTTGACGAGCCCTCGTAAGTTCTGCTCGGATGGCCACAATTTCCTCCTCCTTTCGAGCATAAAGAAGTTTCATGTCATCCCTCTCCTCTGTGAGCTTTTTGAGCTCGGCCTCGCATCGAGTCATCTCCGTCCGAGATTTGAAATATGCCTCTCGATGAATCACCAAAGCCTGCCCATGAAAAATGGAGTTAGTCTTGAAAAGACACGAACAAGATGTGTGCGGAATGAAAAAAGGGAAAACATACTTGCCTGTTTCAAAAGGCACTGAGCTTCGTTAAAAACAAGCGACGCGTCTGGCTTGGGGTCGTCCTCGAGCCCATCTAAAAAATACTGAAATATGTTGCCCCCTTCATGGCCTAGATCCGCATCTGTAGTTTACATAGCCTGAGCATCTCGGAGCTGTCCCTCGGAAAATGAGGGGCCGGAAGGTGAATCATTTATAATTATTGCCTTAAACGAATTTCTCGGGACACTCTCCCCTATTCTAGGGACCTCAGAGTCAGACCCTTCAGAAGCATCCGCCGATTTTTCTGCCAACAAGGAACTTTCTTACCGATAGATGGCTCAGGGACTTCATGTACATCTTCATCTGAGATCCCCCCAACTTGAGAACGAATCGGCTCATTCACTGCCGGCTCGACAACCTCGGAAGGTGCAGCGCTCCCCCCTCGCGGGCTATCAAAATACAGTCGCCATCGTCATCTTGTGCGTCGGTAGGCAAGATGACGATATCGACCCTCAATTTTCAGGCCTTTCTTTTCTTGGGCTTCGGGGTATCGGAGGGCCAAACCTTTTCTTCTCCTTAGTCAGTTGTGGAACTCCCCATTCACCAGGCGGGGGTGGCCTCATGGCTACGTGCTCTCCAAGACCTACACAAAAATAATGGGTTAAAAATCGGTACCCCTATGGAAATACATCAGCTCATAGACAGAGGAACTCACCATGATTATTAGCTTCCCATCGGCCTTTGGCCAAATCTCTCCAGCAACTCTCAGAGTATGAGGAAGTGGAGGCTAATTGGCGGACCCAGTCTTCGAGATCCGGGATAGCACCAAGGAACCAAGCGGTAGTTGCATTGCGAAATGAAATTCAGATCAAAAAGGGAAATTTATCAAACAAGAAATGAAAATTCAACTGCGAAGATCGGACTTACGTTTCATGTTTCATTCCCCGGGGAATGGCATCTTCTCAACAGGAATCAAATCAGAGGTCCTGACTCGGACAAATCGATCCATCCAGCCCCGGTCCTTATATTCATCTATGCTCGAAAATACTGTTTTAGTATCCCGGCGCTGGAGATTTATCAAACCACCTCAATAGAGCCGAGGAGTATACATCCTGATTAAATGGTCGAGGGTGAAAGGCATTCCCTCGATTTTGCTCGAGAAGAACCTTAGCAAGATCACTATGCGTTAAAAAGAGGGATGAACCTGCCCCAAAGTCACTCGTTACTGGCGGCAAAAGTTAAGTATAACTGGGTCCACGGGCCCAATGTGAAAGGGTAAGTGTAAACACTCAAAAACCCTTTCACGTGAGTGGTGATATCCTCATCAGGTGAAGGAGCCACCACTTCTTTGTCATACCAATTGCAGTCCCTTTTTCACTCATTTGAGATCATCCTCAGATATCGAGCAAATATAACGGGACATGGGCTCACACCGGCCGGGAACTGAAGGGGGCATGTCCACCTTAAATTCGGAGGTCAGTTCGCATGGCCCGAGAACACACTACCGGCATCTTATCGCCAACCAACTTCGAGGAGGAGGCTCCTTCCTTCTGTGGCACTACTTTAGAAGTCTTAGCCATGGTTGTAAATATGAGAGGTGGAAAGTAATAATAAGACTGGCGAAAGAATGAAAGGAAGCAAGAAAAGTTTGAATGATGGAAGATTTGATCAAAGCAAGGAAGGAGTTTGAAGCAAAATAAAGTTTGAAATCAATGAGGAAGTTGGTATTTATAGATTTCAAACGACGGTTCAGCATTGCTAGTGGTCGACCAACGGCTGACAAACATTAATGGTTCTTGGGAACCGAGCCGATGGGACATCCCGATCATATCTATCGGTTACATCACGAAGACGACTATAACGACCCGACTGGTCGTTCTGAGATTTTAGCCCCGTTTCCCTCATTTCTGCTTCATTTTATGTGGTTCCGCTTCATTTATGTGTTTTGGGTCGGTTGGTTCGGGTTCAGAGTGGTCATGGTGAGAATTGAGGTATTTAGTCTCTCAAGGTAGCCTAATAGTTGAGAAACTCGACTGAGAGTTGACTTATTGGTGAATGACCTCGAAATGCAGATTTTATGGATCGGATAGCTTCGTTAGGTGATTTGGGACTTAGGAGTGTGCTCAGAATGAAGTTTTGATGTCCGACATAGAATTAGGCTTGAATTGGCGAAAGTTAGTTTTTGGCGATTTCCGGTCGACAATGGAAAATAGGCTATCGGGGTCGGAATGGAATTCCGGAAGTTGGAACATGTCCGTAATATCATTTTGGATATGTGTGCAAAATCTTAGGTCAATCAGAGGTATTTTGGTTGGTTTCGGCTTCGTTAGCGAAATTTAGAAATTTCAAGGTTCATAGGTTTGAATTTGATGTAATTTTGGTTTTTTTGTGTTGTTTTCGGTGTTTCAAAGGCGCGACTAAGTTCGAATGATGCTATGGGGTGTGTTGGTATGTTTGGTTGGGGCCCCGAGGGGCTCGGGATTGATTTCGGATAGTTGGCAGAGTTTTGAACTTGGGAAATTGCAGCAAATGGCTGCTGGTGTAAGTTTCTGGTGTTGGCCGCACCTGTGGATGGGTAGCCGCAGGCGCGATGTCGCAGGTGCAAAAGTCCATGCGCAGGTGCGAAGGGAGTCTAGGCAGGAGGATACCGCAGGTGCGAAGAGTTGGCCGCACCTGCGAAGCCGCAGGTGCGGAGAAAAGATCGCAGGTGCGAGAATTTGGTCCGTTAGTGGGTTTTCGCAGGTGCGCACCTGGGACTGCAGGTGCGATTAAAGGTCCGCAGGTGCGGAATTGCTGGGCAGAACAGTATAAAAGAAGCCTTCGTGAAATTTTAGTCATTCTACCATTGTTGCATGCGGTTGGAGCTTATTTAAGGGCAATTTGAAGAGAGAATTCATGGGTCTTCAGTGGAGGTAAGTTCCCAGGTTATTAAAGTCGTTTCGATGCTGTTTTGTTCGGATTAGGCCTGTAAATTGAAGGATTAAAGTAGAAAAAGGTTGGGGAAAATGGGTGGAGGATTGGAAAATTCTGTTGGCAATTTGGGTAGGCAATTGTGGTCCGATTGTGGTGTTTTTGGTATGTGTAGAATCGTGGGAGGAAGAGGTTTCTTGTGATGCAAATTTTATCAGATTTCGAGGCGTGGGCCCGGGGATCGGGTTTGGCCAAATTTCAAGATTCTTGTATAAGTTGATAGTTTTTGATTGGGTTGTGTTCCTTTAGTATATATTAATGATGTTAAACTGGTTTTGGTTAGATTCGAAGCAATCGGGAGCCACTTTGAGGGGCGAGAGCATAACGAACTAATATTGTGGCCCGGTAGAGGTAAGTAATGGTTATAAATTTTGTCCTGAGGGTATGAAACCCCAGACGCCATATTTCTCACTGATTTTAGAATGGCGCACATGTTGGATGACGAGTATGTGGCACGCACTAATTTTTGGATTGGACTTGGTCCTCTCCACGACAACTATTGAGTTGCGTATTTTACT